>JABCRI010000724.1:0-44355 GCA_015143295.1 Tetracentron sinense | reverse complement strand
ACCTGCGACAATGGCTTCGAGAGGCCGTTCCGTCGATCAGTCCAATCAGATCCAATGGTGAACTACAGTTTTTCAGGAAGAGAGGGTTCCAGTAGAAGTTCAGCAAAGATGAATCCAATACTCCATCTATCTATTGCGGCGTGTACTCCCGACACACACAGAGAAAAACGAAGAGACTTTTACGAAGTGATTGAGATATGTTTAAAACTACAACATCTACCCAATTCACTTTAGAGAACATGTGGTAAAATAATATGATCATGGCATAAAAGATCCTTCCTGATGATGGTTCAATTGCTTAAGCCAGAACAAGGAGTAGACTTGGAAATAAAGTCCCGCTATTTTTGTATGTACTATTGCAGTAGAGAAATTTAGTGTAGCTTTAGGAACCTATAATCATTTTTAAAACATGTAAACAGGCAGAAAAACATTGCCACTGAGATGCCAATAAGGCATTTTCAATCAAGGGCTTGGTAACTGCATAATCTATGGGTATGAGATCTCAAGGTGCTTTAATCATAGAGAGTTTCCCAACTTAAGATTAGACACCTACTTCTGATGAGAACGTCGTATGGCAGATAGTTCGAAATAAAGACATTATCCAGCCAAATTCTACACCCCCAGTTTGAGCAGAGAAAAGTGTACCAGAAAGAGCTCTCATGTAGGAAAATTACTGCTCGAGCCCATCTGAAGGCCTCCGCGACTTCCTCACCTCATTGGATTTGGACGAGTTAAGATCAGGAGGTCAGGGAACTCTTGGGCCTAACCCGTTGTACAGCAGGGGGAAAAGTAAAGAACGAAGCCTGTAGGGAGACAGTGCACAATATTTATAGTGTATATGAAGATTATTTTCTTTTATGTGTATTTTTTAACGTAAAAAAAGAAGAAAAAAAAGAAGAAGAAGAAAGAAACAAGGCTTAAATGAAGCCTTACAAACTTCCAGAAAAAACAAACAAAAGAAACTGAAAGAAAAATCATGAGAATCCGTTCAAACAGAACAGAAACGATGAAATGCGCACATCAAACTACTTCCAAAAAAGGAAGAAAAAAAGTTCATGCACCTTAGAGAAAAACGGGATCACACAATCAGGAGCCCTTACCATCTTGTCGAACCTAGTCTGCAAGCACATGAATGGCTCAATGAATTCTCATCACTTGAATGGCCAGAGAAACTCCCATGAAGAAATCGGAAGGGCCCCATGCAGTTGATTAAAGGAAACTACGGTTCAAAATATGGCAGGGGGTAGTCATAAATGGCTACTCGTTGCAAGACAAAGTCACAGATCTTGAGTTGCAGTCAGCATTGCAAGATCGGTTTTATGGGTTTAGATCCGCATAAAGCATTGGCTACAACTCATAGAAGAGAAAGACAGCAAAAAATATAAGCAGAAATGAATAAGAAGATCAGTTAGCAACTTCTTTATTCAACCAACCTGCTCACATATGATATATAAAAATTAAATATTTGACAAGTAAGCTTAAGGAAAAACTCCTAAAGTTGGTCACAAATTTGTAGCATAAATACCCGGTGTGTATGAATTCAAGCTCGAAGAAGTGATTCCTGAAGAAAGAACTGATAGTCTGGTGTCAATCATCATGCGCGTTAATAACCTGGTGTAGATCAGATTCCATGAGTGCAAAACAACATATATGTATTGAATCCCTTCTGAAGGAGGCAATAGAATATGCTTGATTTCCACAATGTCGGATGACGCAAGAGTTAAGAAGCTTAATCTCACGGGAATGCGTGTAGCATCAGCAGACATGTTCGAAAATATATTGACTCGTAATTGCGACTTTCTCCCAGCAGTGCTGTCAATGCATGAGCAACAACACGTAGTTCCCTTCTATTACTTCTTCGATTCTATATACTGCTCCTCGCAGATTGTGAAAATAGACTCGCGATGTCGTATTCCCAATCCACGATGCAATTTTCAGCCTGACATTGAGTTGACATGGTAGCGGAATTGACAGACTCATTATGGAAATGGATGAGAAAATGAATCATCACAATTCCAAATGGGATAGTAGTCCAACATGTTGCATAACAGTCGTGATACTAAACAAAGTAACACATACAATCATAAAGTTCATAACAAATATTAGCAAGAAAGGTCCAACATCAGAGACATTTAGAGGAAAAGTCATAATTTTGTATTAGAACCACCGAGAAGTATGCCAACTTACTAATCCATTGCTATATATCCATAATACTTTGCTTAGAGTAACTTAACTGAAGTAAACAAAGATGTTGTGGAAATTTGGTTTACGCCTTGAGGGCTCCTAAATACATTAGAATGAAAGATGTCACAGTTGTGTGGTTTACAAGAGACTTAGATTTCACATTGACTTTCAAACTAGAAAGTAACTAAAAATTTTATGTCAACCTACAAAAAGCAATCATTTTGCAAATCACAACAAAAATTAGTGTCCATTTTTCCATGGATTCATGCAAGAAGTGTTCCACCCATCCACCTGTCATTCCACACATAGAACTAACTTCACCAATACGAGGAATATAGACATGATCATATGAAGAGCTGCACAAGAAAATAAATAAAGGAACCAAAGAAAAATTAATTGTTGAAACTGAATTTCACCGAGCATCTGCTAAATCAAAACAGCTGCGTGAACCCCAACACAAGCAAGAAAAAGGACTAGTTAAACTGTCATTGCAATGAGCAATCATGGTCTAAATCAAAAGAGCTGCGTGAAGGATAGCACTGTGAACACAAAAAACCACTGACTTAGTTTCAACGAATAAACAATAAAAATCAGAGAGAAAACATCGATTGAATCTTAACCACATAAGGTACTAGGTATCTCAACTAACCTCATTACACCACTATGTATTCTCTAAACTATCTCTTATACCAACTACATCAGCTAAATCAAAAGGCTGCAATGAAAGGAATTAAATAAAAATGATTTGTTACCTTCTTTCGCTGCATCAGCCTGCATACTAACAAGAACGCCTTAAAAATCCTCCAACCCACAATGCATCTCACGAAAACTTGAGGAACAAAGAAACAGGGAACTGATTTTCTTTTTAACTAAAACAAAACAAAAATTCCAGACTTTCAGATAAGGTACCAAGTTTCAGTCACCGCCAGCTCAACTCGTGGACAAGCACTGACCGAAAACTCTCAATTACACGAAATGGCTAATAACAGAGATCTTGAGGATCAACATAAGAACCATATCCTTTTCTGCTAAAATTAGCAGACAACATTCTTTGAGATCTAACAATCTGAAACCCTTTTACAGCTAAAAAGGGACGAGGGAGAAAGCAAAATTGAGATCACACGAAAGGACAATCAACAATTTTTGCTTCTAAACAGAGTCAAGTCTCGATCAAAATGAAGAAAAAAACCCTAAGTTCTCCACTATTTAAAACAATGAAGATGAGAACGCACGCACTTCTTATGATAACAGTAGGCGGAAGTGGGAAAGTAAAAAAAGAGCCCGAAATTTGGCACTAAAGGAAGCTAGAACAGCAGTTTCAAGATCAAAATAGAATTAGCGAATAAACAACTTTGGGAGAATCAAAGCAGGCGATAAGCACTATCAAACTGCTAAATGTAGCTTAGAAAACTCGTATTTCTACAGGAGAAAATCCTATTTTCTGCGAAAAGTAGCGGAAAAAACACAAAAAAACTATATTGCAATGAATAAGGCGAAGAAAGACAGTGGAGAGGTTTTAGATAGAAAGAATTCTAAAATCTCAGAAATTGCGTATGGCGTACTGAGTTTAAGAACAGAGAGAGAGAGAGAGAGGACGAAAATGGAAATAAATTTTAGAGAGAGAGGACGGCAGAAGGGACGAAGTGGAAATAATTTAGTTGATGCTAAAGTACTTTGAGGATAAAGGGAGATCGAATCACAGCCAATCGCGATTGCACACGGGAGAGTCCATTGTGCCTACAGGCCCACACGTGTCTATTTTTAAACCCCTGTTAACCATGATTAAGATTCACTAAGGTGACGTTGGTAACACTAATCTGAATAGGTAAACTTATTTGAAATTGTGTTTAGTGAGGTTTAGATATTAAGGTTGAAGTTTGATTGAATGTCTACATCTTTTTTTTTTAAAAAAATAGGGGTTTTTACCTCTTATTAATAAAGTACCTTATGGATGTCTACATTTTTTTTAATAAGATATAAAACCCAACGTTTAAAAAGATGTAGACATCCAATAACCTTCAACTTAACAATAAAGATCAAATTCAATGAAACAATTTTCAAGTAAGCTCTATCTATTTAGATTAATTTACTAAATGATAACTAATTCTTAGGTTCAACAATCTAACTTTCGAATTAGATTTAAAAAAACAAAAAAAAAATAATGACCCTTTTAAGGTTAAAATTTCTTAACAATTAGTTTTTTATAAATAAAAACCAAGGTTAGATGATTGAATCTTAATGACTTTAACCATGGTTAATTGCATACATACCACCTCGATTGATATGCCTGGGATATGTGGTGCCTCCAAGTTCTGTTGACGGTCTCCTCACAAGCCAATTATGAGAGAAGATTCCGCATTAGTTAGCTAACAAGAACAAAAAAATTGACGAATTGAAGAATTTAAAGTGGGAAGAATGCTAAGCATACCTTCACAATCTCTTTGTCTCACCATTAGATAATAAAATATTCTTGAGAAGCAGGGTTGGCTTCTAAGCTAGCTGCAGTGTCCCCGTGTCTCTTTTAATTATGGTTAAATTTAATTAAATTAAAATTAATAATTTTATTTATTATTTTTCTAACAATCATGGTTAGACTGGTTAACCCTAGGGGGTTAGTGATTCTTAACTACAATTGATGGGTGGTAGAAATGAGGCATGGACTAAAGATGACGAGGTCAGCATCTAAGCGGTTCGTTTCCATTTCTCATAATAAAATAAGAAAATCAAATCCTCTACGGTTATAATCAGATTGGCAAATCCAACCATGAGGTCGCCACATATCACTTTTGACACCCCTTAACTGTGATTAAGATTCACCCACCCTAAGGTTCACCCACTCATCCTTAATATTTTTTTCAAAAAACCAAAGAAGGGTGGGTGAACCTTAGGGATGGGTGACTCTTAACCATAGTTAAGGGGGTGTCGAAAGGACACATGGTGACCTCATGGGCATAACCTGATTCCTAGAATCCGGTTATAATGGTAGAGGATTTGGTTCCATAAAATAATTGACTTTTATCTCCGCTCCACACAAGATCAATTTGTTTCATATTAAACAATGTGAGTGAATGGATTATGAGGGTATTGCGGTCGGTGGGATATCTATTACATTATCCATCCAACAGCGACTAAGCATTCATATTTACCTTTAATAAAATATTTAAATTTAGATATATTTGAATTATTTATATATTTTAATAAAATTATGAAAAAAATTAATAAAACAGAAGTTTCATTAAAAATATATTTAAAATAATTAGTTCTGTCTTAAAATTAAGTTTAAAAAATCATATATGATTCAATTATAATCATATTATATGTTTTCTATTTGAATCGGCTCCCTCCAATAGTCAGTAGATAATTATTTGAATAAATAGATTCGAATATGATCTGGGATTGAGACTCTCCTAATAAATTTAGTAGATTCTTTGGAGATCTTTCAGGGTGCCAAGAGCTGATTTTAGACCAACAAAGCATGATTTATTTAATTTTAGCATTATATCTTGGTTTAAGGATATCATTAAACAACCCAAAGAGGAAATACAAGTCAACACTTTGTCCCTCAAAGACCTCCTAACTCTCCTTAGTTGCCCCTGTTTGTGGACAAACCTATTACATTGTCCACCAAGATGGAGGATTTTAACAAATGATATATACGTTATAATATGTTCAATTTTATTAATTTTATTATGGGTTGTTATTTTGACTTATAAAGCTGAAACTTTAAACTTTGTCATGGTAGTTAGAAAATTGAATCATTTTGTCAAGGTTTTTAACAAAATTAGTTCTTTCCGATGTTAAAGGTGTTGTTGAATCCTTAGAGGTCCGAAGGGCGGGTAGTGTACTGGGAAGTGAAAGTGATGGTGGATGATATCCAAGATCAGCTCACGGAGGACCTTGATTTTCGGGTAAGGTTTTCTCCTCATGAAACCATTGTTTACGCGCATCGTTTAGCGGCTTTGGAGCGTCTCTTGGGCGCTAGGGTTGTTTTTGGAAAAGGTTCTCCAGCCTTGGCTTACAGGAGGCTCTTAGCTTCGGAGTTGGGTAGTTTGGTTTTTGGGTGATTTTTCTGTGGATTTCTTTCAGCAAAAAAACAAACTAATTCTTATCATTGTGCCACTTTAACTCTTTTCATTTTATTTTTTTATGAGATTTGAAATTATTTATTTTGTTATATTGATGGTCTTAACAGAATTGCAACCTAAGAGTCAAAAAGTAAGATACATATAGTCTTCAAAAGAAAATGTTTTTTTTTTTTTTTTTTTTTGTGTCCCTAAAAGATATTAAGAAAAAAATATTAAGGTACACGTGCTTTAAGTGAGGTGGCGCTAGCATTTACCTTCTCTAATTCAAGTAATTTGTACACCCATTCTTGACCGCATGGCTATAAACACATGCTTTCAAACATTTTAAGGAAGTATTTAATTTTTAAGGCAGAGCTTGCTTCCTAGCCTTGGAGCAAAGCCCCGTTTTGTGTAAAGTTTTCGGCACTTTGTAATTATAGAGAGACAGTGATAGTATTGCAAACTACATTTACAAGTCACCGCCAATTGGTAAAAGGAGTTCTGCTTTTCTACCCTATAGTAGAGCTTCGGTTTATATTTAAATTCTTTAAAAAAAATTGATCTCCATTATCAGTTTAATAGTTTGGTAACAGTGTAATTAGAAACTGATATGCAGTTGTGTAAAATATATTTGTTATCACTCTCATATGAGGCGATTTTTATAATATATGTGGGGGCTCATTAAGTGGTAGGCCAATCATTTTATCGGTCAATCAGCCCAAATGCATGCCCCAATTTAGGCAGGGCATGAAACGCATCACCGCCTTAGGTCTGGCTGTGTGTGTAAGTCAAATGTGTGTTACATGATAACATTTTTACCAAAAAAAAAGGCATCACCATCCATCCGCACGCTGTACTATTTTTAGGCAATATTAAACACTTACTTTTTTCTATATGGTTAAGATATTATTTATTTGAGACAAACTATATTGGGATCTCCTAACAAAGTGGGAATCCTAATCAAGAAAAACATGAGAAACAAACGCTCTCATTGAGTGCCAGATGGGCAACATTGTAAGTAGCTGTTTTTTTTTTTTTTAGTCCTAAATGATTTATCTATCTATGTCAGAAGTTAGGGGGTTGGATCTCTAAGGGTAGAAACTCAACGGCCACACAGGACTTGAACATGAGTCTTTCCTCCCCAAAGGGAGATACACTACCATTAGGATAAACCCGGGCATGAGTAGCAGTATTCACGAGGGATATAAAACATTATCATCAACAGTCAATTAGAGCAACCCAAAAAATACCTTAAGGAATGCTAGTTTGGTAATTAGGAATATAAAGAAGAATATTTTTTTAACATTAATTTAATTAAAGAAGGAATATATATATATATATATATAGATTGGATTACCACAAAAAAAAAAAAGAAAGTATATTTTCAATTTCTTCGGTTGACTGTTGAATTGAAACTCTTAATCATAATTAATCTCTATTATTTAGGGTTAGTAGTTGTGAATGACTCAAGAATGTTATCCTTCAAGAGTTTAACCCTAGGTCACCTCGTGAGACGGACACCGTCTCATGTAAGCTAGAGGCCACAAGTACCCACATGTTACTTATATTCTTCTTAGGAACAACGCCTTTTGACGTGACACTTTTCCATTAAGCACCGACACTAGGGCAGTACTTAGTTGTCGGACGCTAGGGCAGTAGTAGTTGTACACCAGTATAGTATTGCAAACACCTCATTTTCAAGATAAGAAACTTTTATTTCTATTTTTAGCTGTCAAGAAACTGAAAGCTTGTTTATTAAAAAAAACAATTAGTGTGATGCTGACCTCCATTAAAAATTTTCTTTTATTTTTAGTTTTCTTAATCTGAGACGCATACCCAATCTTATAACCTCCTAATGCTCTAATTAAATTTTCTCTATTTGCTAATTGGCTTCTCTATTCTTCATCTCTGTCTTACATTTTTAGGCATTTTTCGAGTCTTTTGCCTTTTTTTTACCTTTCTTTCTTGATTGAAAGATAGCATCAATCTCCATTAGTAGGTTAAACTATAAATAAGTTCTTTCTGTACATTTCACTATTAATGTAGTTTCTTTCTTGATTGAAAGACGAGTGTATCTTGATAATTAGGTAATTTCTTTTCGTAGATTTGACTATTGCTGTAGCTGAGTTTTTTTCCATCTACAATAGCCCATGTATCTATTCTAACAGTATATGCTATTCATAAATCCAAGAAATTTTAAACATTTTGATTTTATACTAATTCTTAGATTTTGGACAGTTTAAATACATCACACCTATGAATTGCCTAATGTGACTAATTTCAAAGTGAGTTAGGTATCATTGTATAGAATCATGGATAAAGGTCTGGGGTGAATTATCTTTGTGCCATTATAATAAAGGTCTGGGATAAATTAGTAAAATTGATTGTTATAGTATGTTTAATGTTTAAATTTGTTTTAAAAAAATTGTATAAAACATTAAACAAAAGAAAGAAAGAACAAATTTGAAAAATGAGAAAAAATGGCACAACCGGTCGACTGACCTACACAATCGGTCGACTGACTAATTAAAAAGGGAGAACAGTAGCCTCCCTTAGCTCCCTAGTCGATCGACCTCGCCATCCGATTGACCGCCTATGAGATTTTTGAGAAACTAAGGCCAGTTTAGCAGGTCGGTCGACCGCCCAATCCATCTGGTTGACCGCCTGGTGTGGTTTTGCAAAAAACAGGTGTTGTCCAAGCTCAACCGATCAACCAACTCTTCAAGCTGGTTGACCGACTTTAATAATTTGGGGTTTTCCCCATTTCTGTGAATTTTAGGGGTATTTTGGGTATTCTAGAACCCTAGGTCTATAAATAGGAGTTCTATTTTGTGGGTTTGAGATCCCTAAGTCTCTCAAACCCTAATTTGACAAAGTAGAATTGGCTTGCTTCTGAATGAAGAAATTGTTCAATGGAGAAAAAAAAAACTTGAAATTCACTCCTCAAGCCTTTTTGGATCGCTTTGAATCGAATGGAAAGATCCTTAAGGTCGATATACTTTCTAACTTAACCTATTATAATGTTTTTGCATGAAAAAGTATGAATTATCAAGGGATTTACATGATTATGTATGAGTGTATGAATTTGAGTATGAAATAAGGTCGATATACTCTCCAACCTAACCCCACTATGATTTTTGCATGTTCTAGAAAGATGAGATTGAAGATTTACATATGTTTTCATGATTATGCGTAGGATATGGATATTGGAATATGAAATGTGATTCTTGTATGTAGTTAAAGATTTTATAAATTATGTTTTGGCTATTATGGATAATGCAAATGTTATTAAATGTCATGGATGTGATGAATGAATGATGAGAAATACTATGGAAGAAGGGTTGAATGCATGACTATGGATTGTAGGTGATGTGTATGGAGAATGAGCTAAAATTGTAGGAGAAATGATGAGTTTTGGGTGAATGGTTGAATGAATTGAATTATAGAAGTGAAATTGTGATATCAATGTTTATTATTTTGTTTTGGAAATGCATAATTATTATATGGATTGTTAATGATTGGTGTTTTAAACTATACCCTATCTACCGATATGGTGATCGGTATTCAGGTAGGCCAAAACCTAGAGGAAGTCTTTCAGGTCAGGAATTCTTTAACCAATTAGATGTATCCAGACGGATTTTTTTGGCGGATGATTGAAATCTAAGGGATGACTGATTTGAATTCCAATTACGATACTTAAGCATATTTTTACATGCATGGTAGGAAGTAAGGCTCACGGATTCACGTGTCTCACAAGATCATACATTGAACATGGACAAGCCACATATTATGCTATGAAAGAAGATTATCAGGTTATGAACATATCACTCTATGCATTGTCGTGATTATGTTACTCAACATGAAAATACTATGAATTATGCGTTGACGGGATAAGAACGATGACATTATGCATTGACGGGACAAAAAACACCATGAATTATGCGTTGACGGGACTGATTACGTATCATGAGCATTTATGAGTTATGTATATGTTTTGCACATGTACATGTCCAAGACTCACACAAATACACGAGTCAAGATAATGATATGATATACTCATATGTTTCTGCATTTCGATTATATTAATGTCGTATGAAATTGTTATTAATTATGTAATTGTGATATGAACCTGATACTGAGTATGCACATATGTTATTGTTATTGTTAGTTAGATTGTATATACGTTAAGTGTTTTCAATACTTAGTCGACTTGTTATTGTCGGCAGGTATAGAGTCGAAATACTTGGCGAAGTTGTGGGTGGAAGAGGTATACATCGAGGAAGTAGAAGAAGGTGAGTCGATCTCATGTAGAGGAAGCTCGAGATTTGGATAGGTGGCTATATTATTAGGCCTTGATTTCAATTTACTTTGAAGAAAATTGTAATAGATATGTGATACTTTAGTGATGTTGCTTTAGACTTAGTTCTTTTGTGGGCATCAAGATGATTGATCCGAACTTGTTTATATTTTTTATGGTTCAGTCGTTTATATATTATTTTGTTAAAAGAAATTTTTAGGCTCGCATTTAGTATTATCTTGCATATGATAAAATTATACAGATTTAAGAAATGTCATGGGCCTAAAGTCCCATTATGACCAAAGTGGGACTTTGGGGCTTGGGGCGCGACACATGTAAAATTAGAGAGATTTAATGGTGTCTAGTTAATATTTTTGAAAAATAGGATGTAGTCCCCAAAAGTTGGGGTACACTCACTGCTGTAAACGGAGTGGATACAAAGCGGATAGTGGTATATCCGAATTCGTATCCGATTCTATATTCGAATATCCGAATACAAGTAAACATCCGGATTCGGATACTATCCGAATTATCCGATTACTTAAAATTTTTTTTTAACAATATAAATTAATATTTAAAAATGTAAAATATATAAAATTTTAATTAAAAAAATATATTTTAAAGGTTATATTAATTTATAATTTTAAAATATATTATATAATCGGACAGATATTTATCGGAACGGATATACCAATATTCGAATCCAAACACAATTATAAACAGATAATAATTTTACTATCCGAAATTCATTTCGCCAGATACCTATTCGGATAATTATCAAACTAAACAGATTTAGATACAAATCGATACGGATAATATCCGCATCCGTTTACAATCCTAGGTACACTAAAAAAAACTTAGGAATAACTTTGCTTATGAGACTACTTACATTTTTTGTTTTTGATTAAGATGAGACTACTTACATAGCATCACCCAAAAAGACAGATGAATTGAAAGTTGGTTCTTTTCCAAATAATGAGGAATAACTTTAATTTGCTTATGAGACTACCCATGTGCTCTTTAGGCAAGGTCTCCACCTTATCAACCGCCTTATAAGTAGAGTTGTGACGGAGTAAATAATGGTATAATGGTATGTCCGAATTTATATTTAGTTATATATTCGAGTTCAGTTAAATTATGATGGATGGTAAAATATTCGATTACTTTTAAAAAATAGAAGAAATAAAAGAACACATCAAGAAATGTAAAAAATTATAATAACTTTATTTTAAAACAAGAAATTAATATTTTATTATCATCTATACTAAAAATAACACTTTAATGTCTTAAAATTATATTTAAAAAATACATATTAATAAGAGTATTTTAGCCTTGAAAACTTATAATATATTATCTTTACTATTATACTGCGAGAAGCATGCGTAGATGATTTTTCTGAATTTCTCAAACTACTCTTATATAAAAATAAAACGTTGATTTAATGTTTTACTTTAATTCTCAAACTAACTTTTGCTCATTTATCTATTTAGAATCACAGCTAATTGCGATTGAACTTGGGGAGAGTTCAATCGCACCCACGGGTTACCATGTGCCCCTTTTAACTCCTATTAACTATGGTTAACTCCTTTTCCTTGCTCTCGTGTGCATTGCACGTGCCACTAGCGAGTTCAATCGCACCCGTGGGTTAACACGTGTCCCTTCTAACTTATTAATTGTGGTTAAGTCCTTCCCCTCACTCTCATGTGCATTGTCACGTGCCACCCGCTGGTATACATATATAAATATATTATATATTCGTTGGGATATAATATCCAAATTCACATCTGAGTATAAACGGATAGTTAAAGTATTTATTGAATTTGTGTCGTCAATTATCTAATCAAATAATTATCATAATAAACGAATTTAAATCTAAATTTGATATGGATAATATCTATATGATGACACCCCTATTTATAAGGTCTCTGCTCTTGACCACACATTACGCCGTCTCGTATGCTTTACTCAAATGAGACAAAGGAACAAAGTCAGGTGATGTGATTGGCAGTCTAACGCCCTAACAGTCACCACACCGACACTCTCACTCTTGACCGTCAACTTCTATGTATGCTTCTAGGCTTCTTTTAGCAAAAGTTATACAGAAACAAGCATACTGATGATAGGGGCGGAGCCAGGATTCTTTGGCAGGGGGGGTTAACCTACGCCCCCGATTTTTTTTTTCTAGGGCTAAGTTCATAGGTTATCGTATCTATTTGTGTCCGGTTATAATGATTATATCTTTCTTTGAAAGTTTAGGGGGACTAGAGTCTCCCGGCCCCTTCGGCTCTACCCCTCTCCCAGGCTACACCCTATTAGCACTATAATTGGATTTTTTCCCCAACATTTTAATGGAAAGACTCGTAATCATCTCCAGTTGTAACTGGACTCGACTGTCAACTTTTATGTACACTTCTTTTGGGTTTTTATTTTTTTTAAGCCAACTTTTGCTTTTGAAAGAGGACTCATGTTCCGTGGGGACCGGTCCAAATGGTGGAAATTTATTGAAACAAACATGGTTGTATTGATTCAAATGCGAGTGATGAAATGTGTGGATGCCATGACACGATTGTCTTAAGACCCTAAGCTCTCACATGATTGACCCATTTAATCTAGAGTAGTGATTAGAGGACCTCAGAATCCTCATAATAGCCTCTCTCTCTCTCCCTCTCTCTTTTTCTCTCAAGTCACGGGTTAAAGCTCTTGCTCTCCCTACATCTCTTAGCCACATAAGCTCTAATCCTAACCGTTTATATTTGAGATAAATGGATAAGATTTGGGAGTATATTTGGGAGTACACTTCGGGAGTATCCCTAGATTAATTCAGATGCAAAAGCTTTAGTTTGTTAACAAGATTAGATTTGTTGAGGGATAATGATTCACTAAATATGTTAAAATTAGATATATTGAAAGACATCTTATATAGTTAAACATGAGGTATATTGAGTTTTATTAAGTAAAAATTAATTATAAAAGAATAATAGTTACATTTTAGTTTATAAAAATTTGTATCCCGTCAGATTACCACCAACAATTTTTTTATTTTTTTCAACTTTGCTAAACTGCTCTTTGCATTGCATTGTCAATCCCCAAGTCGAGATAAAAAATAAATGTTATATGTCAAGTTGGCAATTAATGTAGAAAAGTAATTCACTAAATCTATGACATAAAAAATTGTTTCCCTCATTTGTACGCCTTGGTCCTTGAGGATAGGGCTTGGGCCTAGCTAGTTTAGGCCCTTTGAGGGCTTGAGTTAGGGCTGGGCTAGAGCCTCACTATAAGACCAGGCCTAATAAGACCTAAGCCCTACCTTGGCTCTGCCCTTTGACAGCCCTACTGACCAACCAATCAAATTTGAACACTTGGTAAAGAGGAAATTGGATACCTCTACAACATATTTCTTTAATTATTATTTTATCTTTATCACTAAGCAATGCAACCCATTAAACAAGTTCAAAAGTTTTTCAATACCAGGTATGCCTCCCAATTGGAAGGTCCTCTAGCAAGCTGACTTCCGGGCAGTCATATATTTTCCTTTAATCTTGTAGCACGATTATTTAATCCATAATTACAAACAAGAAAATGGAGAACTGACCGCAAGGTCAGCTTGTTAGCTAGCCACCAATCAGAATACAACATGTGGCGAGGACAAAAACCTAGTAGTGCTTATAACTTAGGACGGCTAGACTCAAATTTGTAGGTAGGTGGAGAGGTGGTTCAGGGAGATCTGGATACCCATGTAAAAAAAGTTACTTCTAATTACTTTCTTATTGTTTTTAATCTATAACATTACAGAAAGTAGTTGAAAAGTTCTTCTTTTTTGTTATGGGCATACAGTAGAGTTAGTAGTGTCAGTAGTTAGCTGGGGGGCATTGTGGCTCTTGCAACCCTTACCCCAAGGGGATTTCCCCATGGAAGGTTACCACTCACGCAAGAGGCGGGGCTATTGAAAAGGGCCTTGGATTGTCTTTGGCGATGCCAAAAACAGTCTTGGGCTTCCACACAATAGGCGACATATGGTAATAAAAAAAGGAGAAATTATTTCATTTTCTCTCCATGATTTTGATTTTTCCCGACTTGATATCTCTCCCCCCTTTTTGTGGAGAAGTCAAAATCATGGCCATGATTTTGACTTCTCCACCACTTGTCTATTATTTTGTGGTTGCCCGAGACAATGGCTTTCTGGCATCGCCAGAGACAATCCGAGGCCATTGAAAAGCATCTCACTGTACCACATTTCGATTAGGTGGTCAGCTAGCCAACTGACCTCCGGTCTGCAAGCTAATCCCTGTTCAATACAAATTTGTCAACAATTTACAATGAAAAAGGAATCTCAGCAAAATGCTTTAAAGTAGAGCTCTGCTCATAGTTAAACTATTTATATAAATCAATTGCTTTCGCTCTATGATCTGTGCCCAAAGAAAATACAAAATGGCAAGCCAATGGGCCACCCGAAGAAAATAAAAATGACGAGTCTTGATTACTCGCATGTGTCCCGCGTCCCAGCATCATCTTTATCAAGGGAAAATGACATGTGGCCTCGTTAACTCTAGTGTTGGGCTTTGTATATATGTAGATAGAACTGTTACAAAAAATAATATAGAGATTATAAATACAATTCAAATTACAAATAGTTCACAGATAAGAATTTTTTTGATAAGATAAGTTAGCTAATATTATCTTTATTACAATTAATGTTATCCTTATCTTCACTTGAATGTACGTTCAAATTCTTGATAACATGGAGAGAGTTATCAGTTGATAACTCTCAAACAGGGACTTACCTTACAACGACCCCTAAATATTTCGAAAATGACTGACAATGCTCTCTTCTACTAAGAATTACTAAGAATTGTTAACATCTTGTTGCTATTAGGAGTTTTAACTATGAACAAGAGTTTGGATTTTTTGAATATTCGGAGCTCTCAAACATTAGTAAATATAAAATTTTATGAACAAAAATGTCTTTACATGGTTCAATATTTATGGAAATCCTAAAAACAAAGCGGGTTTCGGGAATCTAGCTCCGGTTCATAAACTCGACTATTATATGTTAAGGTTGAAATTAGCCATTGCGTGGTTGGGCGATCCACCTATTATTTTAATTTTATTTTACCCCACATGTTGCAAGATTATAGGACACAATTGTAGACACTTAGTCTGTTGATGAATCTGTAGTCTCTCTCCATCTCTCCCTTTAGTGTGTATACATAATATATACAGAGAGAGTTCACGCACATGAGTACCTATCTTTCCAATGCCACAAACTACAAAACAAAGATATTTTTGTTATTCTTTTTGTTTGATTAAAAGTGTTTTTAACAATTCAAATGAATTTTGATTGACTTTTAATAGAACAAAGTAACATTTTTTTTGTTGGTTCAAACATTTGGAATAAGACATTGATGAATATTTATGAAAGGTATGGATTGTAGCAAAACCGTTATTTGCAAATTTATGAAGATTTCTTGAAATGTAGCATAAGAAGCAATATTGTAAGACAATAAGATGATAGATGGATTAAAATATCGATACGTATCGGGTTTTGGCCTAATCGATATATAGATATGCTTTATCAAAAAAAATCCCCGTATTGGTATAAATATCACTTGTATTGTGCGTATTGGACTGATATGCACAATGCGAAGCTTATTCACAACAGCTTGTTTACATATAAATATCATTTAAGTATATCGGCACGGAACTGCTGATAACATTAACATGTAAACTTATAATAAGTTTACTTTATTCATTTCTATCAAATGATTAATATGAAAAGTATTTTCAATCACATGCATTTCACATAAATAATAAAAATATCATAACAATTACCTTGTTGTGACATCATGAAGAATTATCAACAATTTCTTTATTTTGATATTCAACGAATTAGAAGACACGAGCAAACACGAACGATCATATCAATTGACTCACATTCTCTTTCTTTCTTGTTGGATGTTGTCATGAATTCAACCCGTTTGGCGACCCAGATGACCCGACAAATGGCCCGTTTTTTAGGCCCGACCCATTTTGGGTATTTTACCCATTTTCTCTTTATTGTAACCCTAATATAAAAAAGATTTTTTTTTTTGGAAGAGAAAAGAGATAAGGGGAGCCGTTTTTGGGGATTTGGGAAGAGGGTTTTCTCTGAGGAGAGCTTTGTAAAATCTTCTATTGAATATAGTGATCAATCGCTGCTGCCCATGAACGTAGGCATATTGCCGAACCACGTAAATCGTGTATCTCCGTTTGGTTTGGTTTTCTCTATTTCGTATTGTTTGATTTGTTGTTTTTTTTTTATTCGTTTCACCTTGGAATTGTTCGTTTCTGCATAACATTTCTAAGACATGTTAATGGTGGATCTTAACTTAACTATCAAGTCTTTATATAAGGGTGAAGAGAGGGTCAATAATCTTAGTCTAAGTGAGCTCTTCTAATCCATCAAAGAAAGTTACATAATGACTCTAATATTTCCTACATTAATTAATAGTTAGGATATCTGTAAGAATATAATTAACATATGAAAATTCAAGTTGATTTAGGAGACCATAACCTCAATAGGGCACACCAAGAATTAAATAAAATAATTCTTCTAGAACATAGAGAGACATGTACACACAATGCACAAGACAAGACAAGTTGGGATCGGGAGAGTTCAATCACACCCCTAGTCAACATGTGCCTTTTTAAACTCTCTTTACCGATGGTTAAGGTTTTCTAACCTTTTAAGAGTTAAACAACCTAAACTTGATTTTTAGAAGGAAAAAAAAAACCCTAGGTGTTAAAATATCTTATCTAGAATTAAATGAGCGTTGTGAGTGTCAATGAACTCTTCCAAATTCAATCGTATTTGGACATATCCGAACTCACGAAAGACATAGTGCCTATACTTTGGTCATACCGTGACACGGTTTACACACATACATGGAGAGGCGCAACTATAACAAGATCATGTGATAAAGGAAGAGGTTTAAGCATCTTTCCTTCGAAACACAAAACACTTTACACACAGAGAGATAGAGAGAGACCTTGCAATATAACAAGATCATCATGTGATAAAGCAAGAGGTTCAAGCATCTTCCCTTTTAAAACACAAACACTCTTCATGGTTGAGAATCATGAAGTAGTCAATCTTCCTTTTTTTTCTTCCTTTCCAATTGTAAAAGGAAGAGCACTCAAAACTGTTTCATTAGAAAAGAGCTCTTTAGAGTGTTGATATTTCCATGTGTAAATTAGAGCTCTAAGTTGATAGTTGGTGTCCACAAAAGAAAAGATAGATCATTGTCTTGCACTTTTAGGCATAGATGATTCGTTGTGATTGTGATGATTGCAGTTTCAAGTTCATTTATGTGAATTGAGATCAAATTGCAGCCAATCATGATTGAATTGAGGGAGAGTTCAATCATACTCACAGGTCAACAAGTGTTCATGTTCACTCTTATTAACTGTGGTTAATATTCACTAACCCTTACCTTATGTTTGGTTGTCGAGAAAATATGTGAAAAGAGAGAGAAGAAAATTGGATGAAGTCCAACTAAGAACCGTATTAGAAATCCAAAATTTTCTTTTCTTTTCCATGTTTTCTCCTATTTTCTCAACAGCCAAACACACTATTAGTGTTCAATAATTTAACCTTAGTTTTTAGAAAAAAATTATTAAAAAACTTTAAACTATGGTTAAGAACTTCTAACCCTTAGAGTTAATATTTTTTAAAAAACCAGGATTAGATTATTAAACCCTTTACCCTATGTTTGGTTGCCGAGAAAATAAGTGAAAACATGGAAAAGAAAAAAAAATTAGATAAAACACAATTAAGAATTGTATTAGAAATCCGATATTTTTTTTTTCTTTTCCATGTTTTCACCTAATTTCTCGGCAACCAAACATAGCATAAGAGTTAGTATATATCTTAATCACGGTTAACAAGGGTGAATAGGGACACGCGTTGACTTGAGGGTATGATTGAACTCTCCCCCAATTCAATCGTGATCGGTTATTATTTGATCGATCTCTGGCGAATTGCGTGCATTTTCTTCCTTTTCCTCGTTGTCTATGATGGCAATTTGCACACGAACAAGCAAGGCTACAACCACAAGATTGTGACATAAAGCTCTATTCAATTGAGCTAGAGGGTCAAGCCCATCCCGTTAATTAAGAGGTCGCACCAAGAATTCGAGTCTAGCTTCCCAAGAAAAAAAAGTTCCACAAAAATGCTTTCAAGGTTCTATACTCCTATTACGGTGTTAAATTCTCCATTAGTTGGTTATTATCTGTTCTAACTTAGGGACGGGTGGAGATTACAACACTCACACCTTCTCATGAATAGAACCTGGACCAATTGATTAGTGGTGACTAGCACACACTACCGATGGGGTAAGCTTTCCTTCCCATATTACTTGAATGAGTAGATTTGTATGGTTCAACTGAGTAATATTACTAAACCCGACTTGGCATGATTAAAACTAAGCCTAATCCGACCTGGTCTGGCTTGCTTATTAATAAGCCAGATCGAACCCGGCTCGTTGACACTCCTAGGAATGATGCATTGATTCTATTCATAGGCTACCCTACAAGAATAATACCTTTTTTTTTTGCTAGTTGAGCTATTGAATAAATTACACTTGCTCAAATGATAATGATTGCCCTTTTATGAGGGTGGTCTAAATGAGTAAACCTTCATTAACCAATAAAAATGAGACATATGTCCCTAATTTAAGATTTTACAATTTAAAAAAAATGTTTTATTTTAAATGGTTAATGTGAGTTCACTCACACACCATGGGTTTGTCTCAGTGGTAGTGTATCTCCCTTTAGGGAGTAGAGACTCGGGTTCAAGTCTTGGGTGTGGCTGTTGACGCGACGCCCACCATGAGTGCTAACCTTGCTGACCCCTAACCCCTGACATAGTTAAATGATTAACCCTACCAAAAAAAAAAAAAATGTGAGTTCACTCACACAAAGTGATGAAAAGTTATTTCAAACCAGTGAGAAAGCCCACTTAACTAACTATGCAAAAAAAAAATCAATTAATTAAAGGGGTTTTTTGTTTTTTTGTTTTTAAATGTAAATAGCCTCAAAGTTTTTTCCCTCATAAATGACTTTTGAAAAGTCAACTTTTTATATAATTAAATCCCAAGAGTTAGTGAATCTTAACTACAATCGATTAAGGTTAAAAGGGATATGTGTTGGCCTATGGGTGCGATTGAACTCTCTTTAAATTCAATCGCAATTGGCTATGATCCTATCTCGAGTTAGAAGGGACACGTGGCGAGTCATGGGTGTGATTGAACTCTCCCCATTGAATATGATCCAAACTCTAATAAACTTACATAAAACCTAAGTAACCAAAACGGAAGCGGGAGCGAGAGCGTCAAATTTTAATTTGGGATATGACCAAGAGCTCATCCAGAGCGCCGCTATATATATATGATTTTAAAAATTATATATGGATGCAAACATATCTTTTATACTTTCTAAACTATAAGAAAGAATTGATAAAATCATTCATCATTCAAATTTGTAGTCACAACAAATAAGTTGAGTATGGATATATTAAATGTATCATTCTAAGATCACCAATAATTAACAAATCTTACATGAATCTTCTACCCTACAAAGAAAAATAATAAAATATACTCTACTTAACATAAAAAGTTGAGATAAAAATAAAACTTTAAACAAAAACAATACTCTTTAGGTGAGAGTTGAAAGTATGCCTCTTTTTAATTTTAGAAACACAGTTCTTGGGGGGCATACATCGAATCCCAAGATCTGACTAAGTTTCTAATTGATTTTATTCAATGAAGTTTAGAATAACATTCACCTTTGCGACTTTGAAATTATTAAGTCAAATCCACATTAGAATAGTACTCGCAAAACTTCACAAGTGTCAAGTCTCCTGTCGATTTACACGAACCTTCTTTTTCATTTAAAGCTTTCTTTAATGGAAGCTAATGACCCTTCCAAATTTCCAGCTCTAGGAATCTTGAATAAAGATCCAATCTTTATTGATCAAGAACTTTTCTTGATGAACAAGATGAATTCTTGCTTTTCCTCAAGATCCAATCAAGAAGACAAAAGAAAAGAAAGATGGGTGTGACCGTACACCTCAAGGAGAGAGTGGGGAGGGCGTGAGGTTTTAGGAGATGGAGAGAAGAAAAAAATTCTGGAGAATTATATATCTTATAGGGCTGGGCATCCAATCCTTTATATAACTTCTCTCTTGGTTGCTTGAATTGTAATCAAATTATAATTCATTAACCTTATCCTAATCCAATTAGGATTCCTCAATAGTTTCCTTTATTGATTATTCTCTTACTCCAATTAGGATTAATTTTAAAAGAAACCAACCTTATCCATTAGTAACTAATATTATCCTTATCCAATAAGAAATCTTGAATTAGTAACTAACTGATGGAATCCCTAACAATTAGGGAATCTTTAATTAGTAACTAACTAACTAACTAACCTTATCTAATAATGATATTAGTTATTAGAAACTAATTAAAATAATAACAATTATTATTCCTCCTTGAAGTGGGCGTCCCACCCTAGGTGGGTCCCACCCAACACGCCTAAAGGGTTTCCAAAACCTTCTTGGTCACTTGAATTATTCTTTTATAATAATTCCCAATGGGTCCTACCCATTTGGTTTTTCACATCTAATGTGATTCCACCTTTTAGAGCTTCACTATACCATATAGTGATTACTTAGAGAAATTAATTAATTTAATTATAAATTAAATTAAATACTTTAAGAAGGTCCTTGTGTGTGGGATTTAAAGGGATCTCCTATTTCCGGTTGTGGGACCAAGTACTTCACCTTTTTGGTTGAAGCATTGTTACTAGGAAACACATTTCCTAAAACTCCATTGAAATCATAGAATGTTATCCAAGTCCTTGGACTTCCACCAATCACAATTAATGTCCATTAACACAATGTGATTAACCTTCAGAAATTAGAGAATTGCTTGTAAGTACCAACTCACAATATATTTACAAATAAATCCTTCCACATTCCGATATCACATGTAAGTTTCCGGGATTGGAACAATTCCACTGTATTAGTCCATAGCTTATGAATAGAACTATTTCTCATGATTACTTTTCATTGAACTGAACCTCCAAAACACTTTTGAAAAAATATTAAAAAAGAACTGACATATATATTTATATATATTTTTCCATATTAAAAATATCAACTTCGATAAAGACCATTTTACCGAAAAGCACCAGTACTGGATTTAACAGTTCAGTTCAACAAGTATCACCTTGATATCATTATCTCCAATTAAGGAGTTGTGGATTCCTTATTGAGTGTTTACACACTTCTCCAAACATAGTGTACATGACCCAACATACCCGGAGTTAGTTCTGTGTATTGGACATTGCCGATTGACACATTAAAACCATATAGACAAATGTCTGAGAAGATGTTAACCTTTCAGGTCTAAGGACAATTTGTCAAATGGATAACCCTAATACAATCTGACAGTGTATTCCATAGGGTATCCACTAGTGACCCCGTTCAGTATTATGTACTTGCTACATATACTCACATGTTAGTCAAGAGTCACCACTCTCTGTGAATGAGATTCATCACACTATCTCATAGAACTACACATGTGCAAGCCATGATGAAGTACGGCGCCCAACCAGTACTCTAGAGGCTTTGAACAATATTAGGTTTACAAGGAACCGGAAAATCATATCTCCTCGCAACCTTTGCATGATTTTTCTATAATGTTACCTATGGAACTTTATGTCATCATCATATGAGACAGTAATTAATATAAATACCCTTTATAGTTGGTTGTGTGAATATGATGCTTATCTAATCAACATAGAAAAGTCTCTTATTGGCTTTCAAGGGCATATATGTCCAACAAGAGTGAGGTTTACAAAAGTTGAAATTGAGCTCTCGAGGTGAGAGCGAGAATTGGAAACAGGAGCGAGTAACAAGTTAGGAGGTTTGAGTTACTAAGCATAATACAACAATAATTGGTCTGGACCTAGATAGTCCCTGGCAGGCTGGCCAGGCCCATTGACATCCCTAACTAAATATAGGACGCCTAGGATTCGTACTTAGTAGGTATACCGTACATTCATAACTCTACTGTATATTAGCAGTATTTGAAGTAATGTAGCGGTTTTCTCAAACCATATTTCCTAAACCTAGACCGTTGGATATCCATAGAATATTCACAAACTTACAAATTTCCGAGAGCATCCAGCCATCCACTGGTATTGAGTATTGACATAAAGAGTATGTACTATGTTTTCCTCAGAAAGATCGAATTACAGCTGTAAACACCAAAATTTACCGCCTTTCCTCCCCTCTTAACTCTAAGTGTCGAGATAAGGTCCGAGAGTAGAGGAATAACGCTAAATTTATTTTTAAGAGTCGCCACCTACTTAGGGGAAGTAGGATCCCAAGACAAATCCAAAATAAGGGGGTCGACGGTCCAGAGTAGTCTAGGTAAGAGATCCCTTTAGGTCCTGAGGAAGGGGTTAGGCACCCCAGGACCTCCATCCAATGATGGTAACCTACTTATTAGATCCAAGCTAAACATTTAAAATCACTTAACATTTCCTAAAACAATTATTAATTTTGCTAATCGAATACAAATCAATATGGGGTGTAAAAAGTTTATTTTTGGTTGGGGTCGAACCCTGATTGGGCTGCCTACTTATCCGGTTAGTCGGAATCAGACCCTCATAGTAGTTCGGGGTCCGTGACTGTTTTTATACTCGTTTCGGAGTGTGGTCACTTCCAACTCGTGTTTGAGTTGAGGGGATGTGGAATTGAGATTTATGAATCTCATTCCGAGAGATGGTAGCGTAGCTAGGTGCTCGTGGTGGAGCTCTAGGGGGCGTTCATTTATTAGGGTAGGTCTTTTTTGAATTTTGTGGATTTTTTTGAATGTTTTTGTTGTTTTGTATTTTGTATTTTTATTTTTTTGTATTTTTTAACTAACGGGTAGGCAAGTTGTTTAAGGTTGAATCCACCTAAGTGCCAGAGGTAGGCAAAAAGAAAAAAAACTACGGCCTAATCCTATATAAGTTGCAAATACACAAGAATAAATAAATAAATTAAGAATAATTCAGTTAACCATATTCAATCTCAATAAAATAGGTCAGGCAAAATAAATTTCATGTCAAAGCAAGGGTTTAACCAAAGTTAGAAAGTAACCCACGATCGAGCCGAGACCAAACTAAAGTTACTGTGCCGAAACTAAATTGACCAGTGGAGAAAACTAGTAAATCAATTTTAGCTCAGTCACTAGAATTAAGATTATCAAGGAGAGCTCAACCTTCTCAAAGAGATGGATTCGAATACAAAGGGAGAAGGGCCTCGAACAGCAATACAATCTGGTTTTGTTCAGAACCTATCCAAACTCAAATTTTGTACATAACCAAATTCTGTTTTCAAATAAGACCATGTTCAAACATATTCTAATCTTAACCAGATTCTATTCCTCTTGGTTCCTTGGCTCGATCAAACCCAAACACAAACATGCTAAAATTAAGTCTACTGCAAACCACACGAATGCAAAAAGCTAAGTGATGAGGTATACCTGATCGTCATTAGGGTACAGCAGTGGAGAGAAAATCAATGGCGATGTTGCTGATCCGATGCTCCAAAAGGAGAAACAAACATAAACTCGGCGGGAAACCGGTGATTGGGATCTACTGGAGAAGAAGGAACTGCCGCTGACTAGTTCAGGATGCGAGGAGCTAAGCAGATGGGATCAGATCTAGCCACTGGTCACCGGATTGATGATTGGGAGCTCAAGCAAGCGGCTGATGAGAACGATGAAGAATGGCTTGGTGATCTAAGGTGGTCTGAAGTGGTGGCCCTTGAAGATGGGGCTGTTGCTACCGATAGCAATGGTTTACCGAAGAAAATGATGATTGGGACTGGTGGTGATCGGAGTTGCAACTTGCTGGTTGCTGCTGGTCGATGGAGATTTTGGAGAAAAACCCGGTGATGGAGCTACTGCGATGGAGCTGCGGTGGTGTCGCAAACTGGACTGAAATTAGCTGAAACTCGCCAGAAGAAGGTGACTGGAGGTGAGATCCCTGAGCTCTGCGAACTGAGATAGCTAAGAACTAAGGTTCTCTTTCTAACTCTTTGCGAGCTATCCTCATCGGAGATGAATGATTGAAGATGATGCCGCTGGCGGTGTTGCTGGTTGGGTGAACTGAATCGTGGAAGATGGAAATGGTCAGAGGTGGTCTGAACATCTAGCAGAAGAAGGCGATGCTGGTCGAAGTGAGAGGTCAGAAATGGAGGCTGAGATGATGCTGGACAGAGGTGGAAATTGATAAGGAAAATGGTCGGAATAAATTATCTGAGATGGAAGAGTTGGCCGGATGATAATCTGATATGAGAATAACGGCCAGATCTGATGTGGATCAGAGAGTGGTGGAAATCTCCGGTGCCGGAGGTTGATTGCCTATTCGAATGGTGGCTGGAGTACAAGCTGCTACTGACTCAAGCGTAAATCATGGGGAAACAAGGAGAACTAGATCTGGCCAGAGATGGTGGAGCTGCTGTATGTGGCCGGAAATGGAGGATGTAGGTTGACGCAGGTGATCTGCTTGCCGGAGCTGCGATGATAGATGAAGAACAGAGGCGATCCTTCTATTACAAATCAGATCTGATCGAAAAAGAAGGAAGAGTGGGCTGGATTGATGTTGAGACGTGAATGGAGAAAAATCGAGAGATGGGAGAAGAAAGAGGTGCTGGTGAAGCTGTAACAGTGACTGCAACTGTTCTTGATGGCCGGAGAAATTGGGGCAGCAACTGCCGCTGCTACTGCGCGAAGAAGAGGTGCAGAGTTGGTGAGAAGCTATCGCAGGGGTGAGATTTCAAATCCAAGAGAGGAGAATCCCTCTTGCTGCTGCCGACTGAAGAAGAAAGAGAATGGGGAAAGAAGAGAAGGGGGCTGTCTCAAACGAATGAGATTAGGGCTTTTAAAGAAAACTAGGATTGGAAAATTGGGCTTGGCTTGGGGTTTATGAGAAATGGGTCATCTCTCCAACTCTCTCAACTTCTCTCTCTAATCCAACTATTTGAAAAAAAAATGCAAAATAAAATTAAAATCAAAATTCAATTAAATTAATTTTTAAAAAAACTAGGATAAAGGGGTGTAAAAATGAGGCGTTCACAACAGCCAATCGCGAGAGTTCAATCGGACCCACTGTGTTTCTTTTAACTCTTAGTAACCGTGGTTAAGATTCATTAACTCTTAGGGTTCAATAATCTGACCTTGATTTTAAAAAATTTAACCCTAAGGTTAATATTTCTTAACCTTAATGTTAATTTTTTAAAGTATTTGTTTGGATAGATTCTTGAACCTAAGGGTTAGTAAATCTTAATCATGATTAATAAAAGTTAAAAGAAACACGTGTTAACTTGTGGGTGTGATTGAACTTTCCCGAGTTCAATCGTGATCGGCTATAATTTGATCTCCTCCTCAGGAGTCAGGAGTCAGGAGCCAGGAGTACACTAATTTCCGAATATTTAAAGAGGGTTTTGGATTTTGAAGGAAGAGTGATAAACCCTAATATTAGCAAATTTATTTTCCATTTTATGTTCGGTGGGGCAGCCATTTTCCCTCCATTTTCAGTTTATTGAAGAAAGTTTCAGAACTTCTAGCTTTCATGGATCCCGAAGCAGATCCTCCTCGAATCTCTTCCGTGAGGTTGATATTTCCTGTTTTAGTTCCTTAAATATCATTTTAGATTCCTTTTTGATTTACTAATGTTGTTAGTTCTAGTTTTTTTTATTTCCCTATATATCTATGATTTATCTCCATTTTTCTTAGTTATTATCCTGGAATCTATTAAATAAACCCTACTTTTTAGTTCTTCCGCTTCCAGAATAGATTCTCCTGTTTGTGACTCGGCAATTCTTAATTGTGCCCTAATCACCCCAACCAAATTTTGATTGAAAAATATGATACTATGTCTGTTTCAATTTCCATTATAAAATTAATTAGTATTTTTGGCTGGTAATTATTCCCCCCTCCAAAAAGAAAAAAAAAAAAACTATCAATTCTGCATCAAAACACTCATTCCCGGCAATCCAAGAGAAGCCATAGAGAAGCTACTGAAGATCGTTAATATTTGTTGCATTGGGATAGCTATTCTGCCCATTTTTAGCTTAGAATCAAAGATTGAAACTTAATATATTCGCAAGACTCCTATTCCTTGTAAGGTTGCCTCTTCATTTGGACAGCCACACTTGATAAGATTCTCGCTGCGGATCATTTAATCAATAAGATGAACACTGTGCCTGACATGTGCTTCTTTTGTACTTTGTAAATGGAGTACTTGCTCATTGTGACTTCTCTCAAAAGCCTGTATACTTATTTTCATCAAGGAATTCGACTTGGTATGGGCTGCATAACTAAAAATCATCACGTTTTGTTTAAAGTTTGTTGGACACATTTGATAGCCTGGGAAAGATTCTTTGGAGGTTGCTTCATTTTGCAATTTCTTTGAGTGTCTGGAAAGAGAGGAACATTAATGTAATTTAGAGTCTGTTCTTTTTGCTGAGACTTATAAAGTCCGGCACTTTTCCAGTTTTTTCATTTGACAATATGCATTTTCTTTCAAAAACTAGATGTATCATCTCTTAGGTTGCAATTACCATAAGATTTCAAATGGAGCAGAATGAATGAGTTCAAATCTCATAAAAAATGATAAGACTTGAAATCTCACAATGGTAAGAATTAATTTTGTTAAAAGCCTTGACAAAGTGACTCAAATTTCCTAACAACTAGCATGACAAAATGCAAAGTGCCAAACCTTATAAGTCTCAGCAAAAGAACGGACCATTAAGGATTTTCTATGGTGGGTTTGATTTTGGGGTGTTATCTATCTTGAATAGGAGTGGATTGGGTCCTCCCTTATTCCATTGAAAATTTCTTATCCAATTGGTCTTTGGTAAGTGCAGTTAGTGCTTGGAGGGCTATCTGGTCAATTCTTTCTAGAGCCATCTCTTGGTCGATATGGAGAGAGCTGAACATGAGAGTCTTCCAGGATTCTCCATCTTCTCTGTCTCACATTCATTCACGTATCCGCTTACTGGTTTCAGATTGGGTTTCCATTCGATGTGATAGGGTGGTTTTAGGTGATTTGTTGGGATGAGTTTAGGCTAAACTTTGGCTTCTGCTTCTCTCATCTCGAGAGAATCTTTTAGCAAACGTTGTTTCTATATTTTAGTATTTTTGCTTTGAGTTTATGTTCTTGTAAACTTGTCTTTTTTTGTTGTTGTACCTTTCTTTTGATTAATATATCTTCTTGATTATCGATAAAAAAATTATAATTATAATTCTCGGGAAGTGGTGATTGACAAGACCAAAACCTTGCCCTTTTCCATTGGTTCTCCATGCTGAATAATTCAAATTGGCCGATTTTACTTATTCTGAACCATAATTCTTGGCGATCGTCATGACCATTGTCATGTGTAGGTTTGTTTTCGAGAATAGAAATTTTGCAAGTCGTGTGTTATCAACTCTTTCATTTCTAACTCCCTTTACATTACTTGTGGTCATTCCTCTCCCTTTTAGAGCTTTAAACTTGCATTGATTCACATGTTTTTACTAGAGTCATTAGTAGTCTTCGCTGAACGTGTCCAAATCATTTTAATCAACTCTCCCATATTTTATCACATATTGGAAACCACTTCCAGATCCATTTGAATGTGCTTATATCTGATATTGTCATTCTACTCATCCATTTCAACAACCTCATCTCGGCTACTAATTCTGTTAAATGTGTTGATTCTTAGTTGCCCAACATTCTTCTCCATAAAGAATAACTGTTCTTATCATTGTCTTTATAGTGTACCACCTTCTTTTAAAATTTGTGCTATTGTATAGATTTTTTTAATGCTTGTTTCGACATTATCAATGCTAGATTTCACATTGAGGGTTAGAGGTTAGGACTGTTAGGGTGTGAGGACATGGGAGGGATTTCCTTGTATTAACACCTCAAAATCTATTTAAGTGGGAAATAAATCATTGCACCTCAAACATCCATTCGTTTAGAAGCCAAATATCAGATGCACCTTTCCAACTTTTCTCTTCTTTGCCCATAGTTAGCATGTATCTCCCCGGGTCATACTTTAGTATCACATCGTAGACCCCCACCTCAACTCTACATGATTTCGATGAGGTGTCTACACAGACCTGTGGTCCTCTTTTTTATTCTGTCGAGAGTTCAGATTGCTCCACCTAAGTAGAACGAAAAGGAGGGTACAAAGTACAAACTAAACAAGAACATTTGGATGCACCTTCTTGATCCTCCCATTTCCTTGCAGTCAAACACCCACTTGTTGGAGTTTTGGTTCCCAACTTAGTGTACATTTATTTACCAAAACATCGCCTTTAATAGAAGGTAATTTCTGTTTGTTGCATTCCTAGTAAACAGTTCTTGAATCAGAATGTTCAGTAGATGTCTCACTCCTATATCTTTTGACAGGCACAGATGCTCTGCATGCTATAAGCAGTATAAGAAGAAGGAGCATCTCATTGACCATATGAAGGTATCAAACCACTCAATTCATCAGCCTAAGTGTGGGGTTTGTCAAAAGTATTGCAAATCATTTGAATCTCTGAGGGAACATCTAACCGGTAAGAACTCATTTTCCATTCAGTCTGATTCGTTCACTAATACATTGCTTATCTTCCCATTTTTTTCTTCTTAAATTCCTTTTCTCCATTGTGAAGGTCCGTTGCCCAGACAAAGTTGTTTGAGGATATTTACTGCCCGAGGTTGCAACCTTTGCTTGAAGATCTTTGATGGCCCCGAATCTCTTTATGAACATAAAGAACTGTGTTGCTTTCCCCCCTCTGTTCCCCTTGTAAGTTGATCAATGAAATTTTCACATTCTCGGTATGTAAAGTAAAAGTTTGAAATCATGTGCTTTCAGAGACTTCTTCTTTTGATCAACAACAAAACCTATTTAGAGGAAACATAGGAAAATACAGAAGCATTCAAGATCTGGCCATATGGTGATTATGAAATTACAAAAGCAGGAGCACAGCTCCATAAACAAAAATTTAGACAGAAATCCTTTCTCAGCAAGTTTAAATTTATTTTATTATATGTTTCTTATGAATGTGTGTTACTCTTCAAAACTTGTATGAAACTATTGTAGGAACATTTCACATCACCTTCCAGAGAATTCGAAATGGAAATTTCAAGCTTATCCGATGTCGATAACACCAGTGGATTTCCTGAAGCAGTTGCTATAGACTGCGAGATGGTTGGTGGAGGAAGTGATGGATCACTTGATCTTTGTGCGAGGGTGTGCCTCATCAACGAAGATGAGAATGTGATCTTCCACACTTATGTGCAACCTCAAATTCCTGTCACCAATTACAGGTACTATTGTGGACTCTATTACATGTTTAGAATCTCAAGTAGAAAATGTTGTGTGTCGGCCCACTGATTGTTCTCACATAAAATTTGCTCCTTAAAATCCTACAGATATGAAATGACCGGTATTACAGAACAGCATTTGAGAGATGCAATGCCACTCAAGCAAGTGCAAGAAAGAGTTCTGGAGATCTTGTACAATGGAGAGTCCATATGGAGAGTGCGGTTGGAAGGTGGAAAGGCTAGGCTTCTTGTGGGTCATAGTCTAGAGCATGATTTAGATTGCTTGAGAATGAGTTATCCTGACCACTTGCTGAGGTAAACTCTTTCCAAGACTTTGTAATCAATCAAATCCAGCCAATTGATAGTGTATTCAATCTGGAAGAAATATACAACAAATACAAAGTTTATTATCCTCAATGAACCCTTACCCATGCCATAAATGGGATCGACTGTCTCATCATCCCTATACTGCTTAACTAGATGCCCCTCTCAGGTTGAGCAAAGTTTTATTCTGTGGTACTTTTTTGAAGAATAAAAAATAAATTTAACTAGATGACTAAAGCTATGTAAACAGTATAGAATAATAAGAAAGAGTAAGTGCTCTTCGTAACAGCTGTATTAACATTTCTGAGGCATGGGCCCAACACAGGGCACACAGGGCTGATACTTGTGGCTGATGTGTATGCCTAGGTAGTTTTGACGAGTATTAATATGAGTTGTTAAATCAAGCAACTTACCTGAGTCGTTAACTACATTTACTGGGCTACTCAGTTTTTGTGTTGTCTCAGTTACAAATGACTCTTCAGTCCTCAATATATGGTTTCATTTTGCAACTTTTTATAAAAATGGGGTGTCTCTATTACATATAATATATACATTATTTTGTGCCATATGGTTGCTTATCTTTTTTTACAGGGATACTGCAAAATACCGTCCATTGATGAAAACAAATCTGGTCAGCCACTCGCTCAAGTACCTCACAAAGACATATTTAGGGCAAGTCACTCTTCGAATCTGTTGTTTTAATTAATGATCACGGTAATCAAAATTTGTTCAATTCTTTTGGCTTGATTTTTTTTCCAAATAAGAGTGGCAAGATTGTCAATCTCTTACACCGTCTATTTCGCCTTGGTGCTGCTTCTATTAATGCTTTCTTTATGTTCTCTTAATTAAATATTAATGTGACTAAAGACAAGTTTTATTCCAAAATTAAAATCGGGGCAGCCAATGAGGAAAGGAAGATGCTACAAATGCCACTTGTAGATAGCTCAATGAACTGTTCCCATTACAAATTTCCAAAATTCCTTCTGATTTCAGAAGAACTTGTAAATTGGAGACTCGTGATTTATTCTCTCGAAAGGTAAGTGTAAGAATTGGAAATGACAGGAAGGACATTAATCTTTTTATGATTTTTATTTTATTTTATTTGATAAGGGAAACATAACACACACACACACCCCCTTGTAGCACAAGCTACAGCTCCCACACAACTCTCTCAAAAAAGAGAGGGAGGCGGTGCTTTGTAAGGGTACACAAGGATCAGTGGGACTAAAGTTTATAGGGTTTTTGATAAGGGAAACATAACACACACACACACACACACACACTATCACAATCTTTTTATGATTAGCTAGGAGGAAAAGTGGGAAACAAAAAACATAATGCTCAATTTTGGAAGTTGACCTAAACACGAAGTGTTTTCTGTTGGTCTATTAAATAAAACACTGGGATCTCCAGCACATGCCTTTGATGTAACAACAATTATTGCTGTAAAGGCAATCCCTTCTATGGTTTTAAACAGATTGAGGTGTCATGAGGCTTTGGCTTTGCAGGTATGAGATTCAGTCGGGAATACACGATCCATATCAGGATTGCGTGGCTGCAATGAGGCTTTACAAGAGAATGCGTTTTCAAAGTCATCAAATGGAAGGGATCAAAACATTGAGCTCTACCCACTGGACCCAAAGTTACACAAGCACCTTTGATTCATGGAGACCCAAGGAACTAGATAAGATGTCCCCAGATGAGCTTTTTGAGATTTCGAAATCAGATTACAACTGCTGGTGTATGGATTCAAGAGAGAATCACAAACCTTAGCATCTCATAGTCTTATCCTTCATGGGTGTAAATGTGGATATTCTCTTTTTATTCTTTTGGGGAAAAACTGGAGGTAAGATTTTGTTCTTTCACATTTCATTTGGGTTTAGAAAGATGTTAGTTTTAAAGTTTAAGAGCATTGAATTATAACTTTTTTAGGTATGGGGTTTTGAAGGGCCATATACTTCAATCAAAAAAAGAAAAGAAAAGGGGCCATATACTTGTACAAAATAGAACCCATAACTATGTAATCAAGGTTCAATGTTAGGGTGTTTATGCTACAGGAAAGCACTTTTCTTGTCCAAGAAGAAAAAAAAAGAAGGGAACTCTATTCATTTCTTCCTTCTTTCTTTTTTTGTGTAAAATGAATGATTGTATATAGTGCTTTGGATTATCAATCTACATGCTTTTCTCGTTTCTGTCCTCTGATTGCAGACCAGCAGAACTGAACTGCACGGAAACTGGGACCCATTTCATTCAGATGGGGTCAGACAAGGTTTGGGAATAAGTAGCTGCTGATTGATCAAAACGACACTACTTCACCCAAACATCTAACCAGCTTGATGGGTCCAAATGGCCCCAAGAATGGACTGTTTTTGGATCATATGTTAAAATCAAACATTCCATCTTACGCAACCAATGGTGGTATGGTGCACTGTGTTATCTTCCTCCTCGAATAATTATCAGAATAACTGGTAAATTATACACAATAATGGCAACGAGAATACTAGGCACTTTGAGCACTTAAAATGACCGTTTACTTGTGGGCCCCACCTGCTTTTGAATTTTCATATATGGGCGTGTCTGCTCATCCAAGTTTTTGTCTATGTCAAATCTAAGAGGTAGCTCATCAATTTGTTCTATCTCATCGACGGTAGATTGGTGCTAAAGATGGTCTTCTACACACAACTTATCTGTAATAGGTCTATACAAAATAGCCATATTGCATTAACTTCCACCCAAAGTCCTAACGGCTAGGAGGAATGGAGAATGTATGAACTCTCCTCCACCTTCCATGTTCCTCCCACTCATTCGCAGCTCCACCTCCCTCACTCAAATCCACCAAATCCACGCCCAAATCCTCGTACATGGATTTCCCCTCCACAACCATCTCCTTGCCAAGCTCGTTGATCTCCATTCAATTGATTATGCTCGCTCTATCTTCGACCAAATTCCTTCCCCTACTGACTTCTCTTGGAATGCCATTATCAGAGGTTACACCCTTGATGGATCTCCTCATAAATCTCTCTTCTTCTACTCGAAAATGCTTCAAGATGGCGTAAAACCAAGCAATTTCACTTACCCATTTGTCTTTAAGGCCTGTTCTTCCCTCTACTTGATCCAAGAAGGTGAACAGATACATACCCATGTTTTTAAATTGGGATTTCAATCTGATATCTTTATCAATAATTCGTTAATTGATATGTACTGTAAGTGTTCCTGTATCAAATCTGCTAATCAAGTTTGGGATGAAATGGAAGACACAGATGAAGTTTCTTGGAATTCAATCATCTCAGGGTATGTTCGTTTGGGTGAGATAGGAAAGGCAAGAGAGTTGTTTGATGAAATGCCTGTTAGAAGGAATGTGGTTTGTTGGACTGCTCTGATAAATGGGTATGGGAGGGAAGGGAATCTTATTGAGATGTTGGGTTTATTTCTGCGAATGCTTGTTTCACTTGATGATGTTGGACCCAATTCAGCTACGATGGTTTGCCTCCTGTCTGCATGTTCAAGCCTCTCTGATCTCAATTTGGGTAGATGGGTTTCAGTTTTCATAGATGTTAATGGGATCCCTTTGAATGCAATCTTGTGTACAGCTCTTATTGATATGAACTCTAAATGTGGGGATTTGAAGAAGGCACGGAGGCTTTTCGACCAGATTTCATGCAAGACTATTGTATCTTGGAATGCCATGATCACTGGTTACGTTCAGCGTGGATCGTTAGAAGAAGCAGTCATGCTATTTCATCTAATGCAAGCAGAGTTGGTGAAACCAAATGAGATCACTATGGTGAATGTCTTATCTGCTTGTGCTGGCTTGGGAGCGCTAGAACTTGGAAGACAGGTTCATCTCTACTTGGGCAGGAATGGGTTGGAGCTAAATGTGATTCTTGCCACTGCTCTTGTTGATATGTACTCCAAATGTGGTAGTATAGATAATGCCTGCTTAGTTTTTGTCAAGACTGGTAAGAAAGATGTAGCCCTGTGGAATGCCATGATATTGGGTCTTGCATATCATGGCAATGGAAGGGATTCTTTAGCTGTTCTCACACAGATGGAGAGGGATGGAGCGCGTCCCAACGATATCACATTCATCGGAGTCCTATCAGCATGTAACCATTCAGGATTGGTTGAGGAGGGAAGAAGTCATTTTTCAGATATGGTAAAGAAGCATGGATTGAGTCCTAGGGTTGAGCACTATGCTTGTATGGTAGATCTCCTCGGCCGAGCTGGACATCTAGATGAGGCAATTGAATTGGTCCAGAACATGGTTGTATCGCCTGATTCAATTATTTGGGGTGCTTTGCTCAGTGCTTGTAGAATCCATCGGAATGTTGAATTGGCCGATAAAATTGGTGAAGTTATAATGTCATTGCAGGATCCTAATTTGGGTTTCTGCATTTTGTTGTCAAACATCTACGCCTCTGTAGGTAGGTGGAAGGATGTCGCAAGAGTGAGGAGACTAGTGAAGGAGCAAGGGATTAAAAAGCCGTCTGGTTTTAGTTGGATTGAAATCGAAGGTGTTGTTCAAAGATTTGTTGTTGAAGATACAACTCATGTGCAATGTCAAGAGATATATAAAGCACACCAAAATCTGGTGAATCATTTGAAGGATGAAGGATATGTACCAAATTTTGACTTTGTTTTAAAAAACATTGATGGTATGTGAAAATTGTTTTTTGCTAAAGAAGTTTGAGCTTTATATTGCTTTTAATTTCAATCGAATAGTGACTTATATCCGCAAGTCAGAACACCATGAAACTTGATAGTGCTTATCAATTTAATGGAATATTGGTATTTTCATACAGTTGTGTAGTATGTGAATTCATACTTGATCACACATCTATGATGACCTAGCGCATGGGTACATGGTCAAATTACCAACTTCCATCATTAGTTGAATTCCATTTTCTGTGGTAGTAACTCTCGTGAAACTCATGAATCCCGCCCCCCCTCTTCAAACAAACATGCAAATTTTGGGCATCTTCTGAAGATCTTGAATTCCCACGTGGAATTCCACGAAATGAACCAGCCCTAATAGATCTATAACCACTAAAATGAGTGAACCTGATGATCACAACTTGGGCATCTTCTGAAGATCTTGAATTCCCACGTGGAATTCCACAAAATGAACCAGCCCTAATAGATCTATAACCACTAAAATGAGTGAACCTGATGATCACAACTTACAATTAATGTGGTTATAATTATACGCAGGCTGTAAGTTTCTTCTCTACGACCTACTAAATTTGATGTGTTTTTGTTGCAGAAACCCCTGCTAAAATAAAAACAATGCAGCAATCTGTTTTAAAATGTAGTAAGAAAAATTAAGATTAATTCCAGTGATATTGCACAATGCACAATGTCAAACACATTCAACAGTTTGTTATGATCATGGGACATGCCTTCCTAGAGTTATTTCCACTGAAATGACCAGCAAAATTGTTGTTGTCATACCCTAGTTCTCCAAAAAGAAGATGAAATATGCAAGTTACATTAATCAGAGTAGCAATACCCAAATCATATGAAGGAATCAGACAACACCACTGCACCCAGGCAACTTCGTCATTCTCTGATTTTGCATCACTCTCCTTACTAGGATTACATCGTCCCACCTCCCTGCATCTGCGTATATATTAGATAGGAGAATTCTTCCTGCCCCATGAGCTGGCTCCAACTTTGCCAAATTCTCTGCAGCCCTTTCTCCTATTTCCACATTCCCATGAGTTCTACATGCCGCCAACAACGTGCCCCATATCACAACATCCGCCTTCATGGGCATGCTCACTGTCAATTGCTCAGCTTCTTCTAGCCGTCCGGCTCTGCCTAAGAGATCAACCATACAACCATAGTGCTTGATGCTTGGTTCTATGTTATATTCTTTTTTCATGCATTTGAAATATCGTTTCCCTGCCTCCACCAACCCTGCATGACAACACGCAGTTAAGACTCCAATGAACGTGATTGAATTGGGTATTAAGTGGGCCCCTTGCAGATCAGAGAATACTCTAAGGGACATATCTGCATGACCGTGCATTGCTAACCCACATATAATCGCGTTCCATGGCGAGACAGAAGCAGCCTTGTCTCGAATTTGATAGAACACTTCTAAGGCCTTATTGATGCTTCCACACTTGGCATACATATCAATAAGCCCTGCGCTTAAGTTGTCATTGAGAGGAATGGAGTTATTATGTATATAGTCATGTGCCCATCTTCCATGTTCCAATGTGCCTGAAGTTGCAATTGCAGAGAGGATGCTAACCATGGTGATTTCATTCGGCTGGACCCCACTAGCTACCATCTCATGGAAGAGTTCTAATGCCAACTGAGGCTGCCCGTTTTGTGCGTGACCCGAAATCATGGAACTCCACGAGATAACATCTCTTTCAAGCATCTCATTGAATATTTGTCTTGCTGAAGTAACCATACCATTTCTTACGAATCCCACAATTAGAGCATTCCAAGATGAGACATTATCCTTGTTCCCCAATTCAAATTGCAGACAAGCTAGATTGATCTTGCAACAAGCTGCATAAAATGGATGATTGTTGCCTGTATGAATGCATGGTAGTCCATGCCAATCCGTATAATTATACTGTGAAATTGCTGACCCTCGTCAATTGCTGCCGACCGCCCACAAGCGGAAACTAAATCAACAATCATGACTTCATTGGGTCCCACCCCGGCACGTAGCATCTCACGGTACATAGTTAAAGCTTCGTCTAACTTACCTACTCGTACATATCCACTTATTATAGTGCCCCAAGACACCACATCTTTTACAGGAATCCTCTCAAACAAATCTCTTGCCAAATCAACATATCCCACCTTTGAATATCCATTTAACATTACATTCCATGTAACTATGTTTCTTTCGGGCATCTTGTCAAATATAATCTTGGCAGCACCTATGTCGGAACAAAGAGAATACATGTGAACCAAATTAGTCGAAACAAGATTAAATGCTTCAAGCCCCAGTTTAATCACAATTGCATGGATCATACCGCCATTTTGGATCTCGCCTACATGCGTGTAAGCCGAGATTACACTCGCCAGTGTCACCTCATTTGGGGTAACACCATTAACAAGCATTTCTTTAAACACCTCCAATGCTTCAACAAAGTAATCATTTTGAGCCAAACCCATTATCATAGTGGTGAAAGAGACACAATCTCTGTCAGGTGTTATCTCGAACATTTGACGTGCATCTTGCAACCGACGAAGTTTCATATACCCAGCAATCATTATATTACAAGCTGCCGTGTTCAACAAAGAACACGAATCAAAAATCGAACGAGCAGTCTCGACGTGGCCACATTTTACATAAAGATTAATCAAGCTATTCTGAATGAAAATGTTGGAGTTGAGACCAGATTTGAGGGCAAGAGAATGGATTTGATCTCCTAGAGAGATGGCCAAGAGGGAGGAACAAGACTTTAGAGCTGAAACCAGTGCGAATTCGGAGGTGGGGTATTGCTGATTCTTTCGGGCATGGAAGAACAAGCGAAGATGATCTTCGGGGCGGTTGGGAAGTTGGGGTGGATTTTTTCTTGGAATTGTGGAAAACCATTTTCGTTTTGATCGTGAAAATGAGGAAGAAAGGATTAGATAGCGAAGGAATGTGGAGGGTCTGAGAGCATTGATCATGAGATGAGATCATGAGAGCCGTTGCCAAGTTTGAAGTTTTTGGAGGGAAAGATGCAGAATATGAGAGCGCGAGTGGCTATCCACAAGCTACTTTAGATCCGAATTAATATTGGCCCGCCCGAGTATAGAGTATAGATTTTTTTTGCTTTTTGTTTTTTGTTTTTTTTTGGTAGTGAGTATAGAGTATAGATGAAACCAAAAAGAAAATACAGACTCCTATTAAAACATTTGAATTTATATTTTAAAAAATATACTTTATTTAAAGATATTAAATTAATATTATATTTATATATATATATATATTAAAAATAACAATCTAATATCTCAAAATTAAATAAAAGAGTATCTTCTTTCTTTACTATTACAATGCGAGAGGCGTAAGCGTAGATGATTTTTCCGAAATTCCCATACTACCCTTATATAAAAACAAAATTTTGATTTAATCTTTTGGTTTAATTCCCAAACTACCACTTTCCTTTGATTCAATTTCCAAACTACCCCTTGCTGATCTATCTATTTAGAATCACAGCCAATCACAATTGAACTCGGGGAGAGTTCAATTGCACTTGCGGGTTAACACTTGTCCCTTTTAACTCCTATTAACTATGGTTAACTCCTTCCCCTCGCTCTCACGTGCATTGCACGTGCCACTAGTAAGTTCAATCGCACCCGTAGGTTAACACGTGTCCCTTTTAACTCCTATTAACTATGGTTAACTCCTTCCCCTCGCTCTCACGTGCATCGCACGTGCCACCCGCTAGTGTACTAATAAGGCTATTTTGATTTCGTAAATTGATAATATATTATGTATATACATAATCTAGCAGTTATGTGGTGCTCAGCAGCCTCGAGACTTTTGTCACCGTAGTATTCTAGTGTAGTTATAATTTTTGTGTTTTCTTTTTCCATTCACTTTTTGTGAACTTTTGTACTATTTATCTTCTTCTAGTTTTAATGCTATCTTAATTTCATTAAATATATATATATATAATCGATCGAATTAGAAGTATTAATATCCGAATTTGCATTCGAATATAAATAGACAGTAAAATTACTAATTGAATTCACTCCGTCAAATAATTATTTAATTAAAAAAATTTAGATACAAATAATACTCTATCCGTTGACATCCCTATAAAAGAATCATTAGGGCTTCTTCGCCTTAACCAAAAGAGTTATACATCTTATTATTTGTATTCAAATTCATTTAGTTTAGGGGTGCCAACGGATAAGGATAAGGTTCAAATGTATAAATTTTCAAATTAGTTTTTTTTTTTAAAATCAAATGAGAAAGTTATGGTTTCAATTGATTTTAAGTAGAGTAGAAAAGCAAAAACAGTGCAACATGTCGGTGTACATCCAACTGTCCTTTTTAGGGTTGAAAGTGATTTGCTTTATCATTTGTAGGCTATTAAGAGTTTTTCTTTTTTGAGGAGTGCTAGCCCTACTCCCAGGGCATTCCTATTTTCAAGGCCAACCACCTGGCTACTTTCAATGTTAAAGTATATACTTTTCAATGATTGTAAGGCATTGGATTACCTCTGGCGCACTCCCAAGGTCTAGTCTTGGGCGTCCATTTATTATCTACCATGTGGTGATAAAAATGAGAGAGATATCAAGTGGAGAGATGTCAAAAAATAGGGGAGAAAATGAAATAACTTCTCCCTTTTTTATCACCACATGCCAGAGGATAAATGGACGCCCGAGGCCGGGCCTTCTGGCACACGACCTCGGGCATCCGCCAGAGGTAATCCGGTGCTGATTGTAAGGCTTTAACATTAAAAGTGGCCAAGTGGTTGGCTCTGGTTGAAAGTAAGAATGCCCTAGGGCTAGCACTCCTTTTTTTTTTTAAGGGGTGCAAGAGGGCTTCCTCCAAAGTAAGAAGCAAAATCCTCTAAGATGATAATCGGATTTGGCAAATCCACCCTTTAAGGTCGCCACATGTCCCTTTTGACACCCAAGTTAAGATTCACCCACCCCTAGGGTTCACCTAGCCATCCTTTTTTTTATATCAGTAAAAGCAATTATATATAAAAAAGAAGATTCACAAAATATGAATCCCCAAGAGAAAATACTAAAACTACTCTAAAACGGAAATACAAAAATCCCTCCTGACTAAACTACGATATAACATCATCAAATCCTATTTCCGTCACATCAAATTTAGCAGAAGCCCAATCTCGCTACAGCGCACGCGATCTCGAACACACTCTCTCCACCCAGCCCTCCTTGGTTTTTTTTTTTTTTTTAATATTAAAAATATTTTAATATTAAAAAAAAAACGTTAAAATCAGTTTTTTTTAATTTTAAAAAAAGAATTGATATTTTAAAAAAAACCAAGGGTGGGTGGGTGAATCTTAACCACAGGTAAAGGGTGTCAAATGGGAGTATGGGACACGTGGCTACCTCAAGGGGTGATAACCGGATTTGCCAAATCCGGTTATCACCGTAGAGGATTTGGCTTCCCAAAGTACATAAACAAATTGTCTTTCCCGCCATTTTTTATTTGGGTTCTACTTTAGGGTTACCGTTACAAATTCAACACACTGTTCTCATTAGAGTAGAGAAAGTTCTGAAATTTTTTGAAACCTGCGTTTGAGGCTAACACTCCTCTTAGAGTAGAACTCATGACAGTCTCTTTCTCCATGATTAACAGATTGCAATGGTCTTCAAACCCCTAAAATATATTGCCCATAACTCCCTCTCTTTCACATCCATCTTCTACAGATGCAAATCCATGAAAGAATTCAAACAAGCCCATGCTCAACTAATCATCAAAGGTCTACCCCACCCTCCCTCCTCCCTTCGACCAATCATCTCCTTCTCCGCACTTCACCCCTCCGGCGACATTGCCTATGCCCTCCTTATCATTTTCCGAACCTCGACACCCCCCACTGCTTTCCTCTTCAACACTGTAATTAGAGGCCTAGCTCGTACCCGTCACTCGGATTCTCCGCGAAATTCTGTTCTTGTATTCTATCGGATGGTTGAATTTGATCTTGCTCCCAATCATTTCACCTTCACTTTCCTCTTCCAAGCTTGTGCAAATTCCATGGCATTCAATTTGGGTCAGCAGTTTCATTGTATGGTAATCAAGAAATCTTGGGTAATTGATGGATTTATTCGCAATTCTATTATCCAGTTTTACTCTGTTTGTAGGAAATTGGGAGATGCACAAAGGGTGTTTGATGAAAGTGGTGAGTTAGATGTTGTGTCATGGAATTCTCTGATTAATGGGTATGTCAAAAATGGTGATATTTCAGAGGCTCTTGGTATGTTTGGCAAAATGCCAGAAAGAAATGTGGCTTCTTGGAATTGCCTGATTGGTGGACTTGTAAGGTTTGATCGTCTGGATGACGCCCATCGGTTCTTTGTTAACATGCCTGAAAGGAATCTCGTCTCGTGGGTCGTAATGATTGCTGGATATGCGCAGAATGGTATGCCAATGGAAGCTTTGGCTTTGTTTCGAGAGATGCAATTGCTGGATCAAGAACCAAATGCTGCAATTCTGGTGAGTGTTCTTTCTGCATGTTCTCAATTAGGAGCTCTGGATCATGGGAAATGGGTTTACTCGTACATTATAAAGACTTTATAAGATCGATTTGATACTTTCCGCAGCTCTCATTGACATGTACGCAAAATGTGGCAGCATTAATATGGCAATTCAAGTCTTTAGTTCATCTCTAGAGAAGGATGTTCTGCTTATACTGCAGCAATTTCCGGTTGGCAATCAATGGGCGGAGCGAGGAAGCACTTCGGCTTTTCGAGCAAATGAAAGGTGAGGGCATCACACCGGATAGTGTTTCTTACATTGCAGTTTTATGTGCTTGTAGCCATATGGGTTGGGTCAAGAAGGGCTTCTGCTACTTCAATTCAATGCTTGATGAGCATGGGATCAAACCGGAGTTGGATCACTATGCATGCATGGTTGATCTTCTCGGCGTGCAGGTATGTTGGAGGAAGCGGAAAGGTTCATTGCTTCAATGCCGATAAATCCAGATAATGTCATATGGGGGCCCTCCTTGGTGCATGTAGGACCCATGGCAATGCCGAAATGGGTCAAAGAGTGGGAAATTTACTAATAGAGTCTGATCAATGTCACGATGGGCGCTACATTATTCTTTCAAACATTTATGCAGAGTCCAATAAGGGAGATGATGCCGAAGAGGTCAGGAGAACTATGAGAAGAAGAAGAATTAAGCGGGTCCCGGGGTGTAGTTCTATTGAGGTGGATGGTGTTGTACATGAGTTTGTTGCAGGAGACAGGTCCCATGACAAAACAGAGGAGATATATTCAGTGTGGCAAGAGATGGTTAGAGAAATAAAGAATTTTGGGTATATGGCAGAGACAGAGGGGTTCTGTTCGATGTAGAAGAGGAGGAGAAGGAAGCTGTAATTGGATATCACAGTGAGAAACTGGCCTTGGCTTTTGGGTTTATCTGCACAGAGCCTGGTTCAATGCTGCGGATTGTGAAGAATATTCGGATTTGTAATGACTGTCATTCTGCAATAAAGCTTGTTTCGATGGTTTTTAACAGGAAGATTGCAGTTAGAGATCGGAAACGGTTTCATCATTTGAAGGAGGGTCTTGTTCCTGCATGGATTACTGGTGAACACACTACAAACGTAAAGCAGAATATCTGGAGAATAACCTTTTTGATTGGAAGGGAAAGAAGGAAAGAATTTCAGGAGAGAAAGAAGGAATAAAATCACCAAATCCAAAGGGAGCCTTAGAGTGACCCCCACAGGAATGTATGTAACCTTCTCACAATATGAGTTTATAATATGATCTAAAACTCTCATGAAGAATCCATTTTTCAAGTTTTGAAAATGAGTTAATTTTTTTTAAAAAAGATCATGATCTATAAAAGGTCCATTAAAGTTTTCTTAAGCTGAATCTATGGGTTGGTACCTCAATCGCTCAAATGAGAGAGAAAAGGAAAAGCATTGGAGATAAATTAGAGAGAAAAGGAAAGGCATTTGGAGACACAATCGTGTCACAAGCCATTCCCCAGCACAAAAAAGGATGTCATATGCTTTAATTCTTCCTGCATCACATATGCTTTAAAGTTCCAACTGTGCAAAAATGACTTAAGTATTGCTACAATTTCAAGGTGCAAACAGATTTATTTATAGTACTATATACATTGCTTTTGTGCTTGTCATGTCTTAGGATTTTCAAATATTTTGATCAGACATGAATCTTTATATGCATCAAACTTGCTGGATTCTTCCAAACTATAAGAATCTGTTCTAATTATAACACAAATGAATCTGTTACAGTGTAATGTTTTTTTTTATTTTTGTAACTCTGGTTCCTTCTCATGGTTAACAGGGTTGACTAAACTTAAAAAGTTTTTAGCATTGCATCCATTAAGGAGTACTTACAGTTCTTAGTGTGAATTCTTAGGGTTGGCCTTGGAATTGGGATACTTTAGTTGGTCCTTGATTCTGCTGTATTCAGTCAATTTTTTCCCTCATGGTCAAATATGATGCTCATTCAGCTCCCAAGCTTCTTTACATGATGGATCTGTACCACTCCACTGATCCTGTTTGTCTCTCCTCCTTACGTCCCTTAGCAACAGAAGAAGCATAATGATAACATTCACTTATTGGGGCAAGGCTCTTTTTTTTTTTTCAATAAAAACCAAACCCGGGCCTCATACGGAGGAGTGGGGGGTTTGGCAGACCCTACCTTAATTAAAAAGAAAAGAATAGGATACATAAAACCTTTACCCCTACAAAACCAACTAAAGAAGGGAGGGACATACACCTTACCCCTACCAAACAAACCCAGAGAAGGGGTGAACATAAAACCTGAACCCCTACAATACACCGGACTCAATAACCATAAAAACATTGAATACAAAGCTCGGGGGGGGGGGGGGGGGTCAAGAACAAAAACCGAAACCCCTTTCCCAAGGAAACTCTAAACTTACTTAAAGGAGAATGGACAAACGAATCTAACCTTAAAAAATCAGGGGAGAACAACCCGAAAATCTCTGTAAGATTACATCCAAATTCTTGCAGCTTCCTATTCAAAAAAACTTCTAACCATGACTTAAAATCTAAGTTTGAAAACCCTACCTTATCGATACGGTGATCCCTAATAATTTTTTGGGAAATCCGTATAAGACAAAAACACTTTGTCCAGAGAAACATTGCATGCCTCGTTTGCTAAAATCAGCACACTGATTACTTTGTTCTAAAACATGCTCAAAAGATATGTTTTTCTCATCCGTTACTCTGCAGTCTGCTTCCCTTTATCCAAGGCCACACTTCCAAGACGCAATCCCGGCTATAAGAATCTCAATAGATTTGAATCACTCTCAACATTGAATGTTCTGTACCCAAAGATAACAAAGCTTGCAGCCATCATATTTACCCTCCTTTCAGCCACATTATTAGTGCCCAACCCACAAAATTTATAGAAGGCTCCAATAAAAA
>JABCRI010000723.1:0-20951 GCA_015143295.1 Tetracentron sinense | reverse complement strand
GGAATATTCTTACCCTGGCTTACCCAATGTTATCCCATTGACCCTAAATGGGAATTACATCGGAATTGCAAATGCTGTGAGATATCCGTGTTGCAATTGAATCCCAGTATATGAACATTAACCATTACGAATCCCGCCACTTGAACTTTTAATTCGATTTATCCTTCCAAATACATTATCTCTAATGGGCCTTCGAGATTGACATACTATCTAACCTATAGCCCATTGCAAATCATCCGGGTTTCCAAGAATTATGATTAAGCCATGAGAAACAATTTCTCATGAAAAAAATTTTGAGAAAATCCTTTTGTAAGTATAATACTTTTTAATAAAAGTATATTTCAAAACTTATTTTGTTTTCAAAATCACATGCGCAGGATTTGAACTTAATCAACTGTCTTACCCGGAACTTGGATAATCTCTCAAATTAATGAGCATGGATTTCTTGTTTGAAATTCATCATGACTCGAACAACTTTCTGACTATCCAACAGTCACTGTATTGTATTCCCTAAGTTAGAAAATACCTTGGTGGAATCAAAACAGTCAGATCACTGCTCAATCATAGATGAACTCATCAGATCTAAGTATCTTCGAAATCGTTCAATGTGAACGAGAGACCAACTATCTGATAGTATGTTTATGCAAGATGTCTCTTATTGAATGCAATCAGTCAGTGTACATTTAAGCACCCATATACTGATGTGTAGTCTCCACTACAATAGTTCAAGATAGAACTACATCTCAACTATTGAGAACATCTTAGCATTCTGGCAGTCATATAAGTGAAGTGCCCAGCTTCACCCACAGTTGTGAATATATAAGGTATAAGGAACCGGAAAGTTATATTTGCCTGTGATAATCTAATCGCATAACTTTCCTACAATATATCCTATGGACCTTTATCAATATCTCATACCGTATAGATCATCTCATGATCATGGTCATTACCCATAATGAATACACAATAGATTAAGAAGAAGTCTTATTTAATCATATTAATTAGAATCTAACATTCTAAATGACTTTTCTGGGCATTATGTCTAACACAAAGTAATCTCATAAGACATTTGACAAAGCAAAAAGGGAAGGTTGGTCAAGGATCCTTGGCAGCCCACTTCGATGTATTCAATGAAGGTAGTTATATACCCAACTCTAAGTCTTTTCACGGGTGCTAAGATCTGGCTCTAAGTTATGCTCATAAGAATCTCACAAGCTCATAGGATCTCATAAGTCTCATAAGTGAATGCTCATAAGCTCATAATTGCTCTAAGATTTCACGGCTCACAAGAACTCATAAGAACTCTAAGGAACTCAAAGAAATCATAAGACTTGATTCTCATATGCTCATAAGACTCATACAGTTTTTGGATTTCATAAGAAACTCATAAGTAATGGTTTTGGAACTAGTACGGGTTTCCTCGGATTTCTATGCTCTACAGCTCTATGTCATGCATGCTCCATGATATTATTATTTCATTGTTCGTTAGTAGTTTGTAGACACTGAGTATTCCCATGCTCAGTCATGCATGTTATGTCGGCAGGTGCACGTGTTCCATTTGATATCTGTGGTTCGGATCCTTGGGTGGAGGAAGAGTACTATGAGCCAGAGCCTACCATGGATCATTACCAAACGAGGGGGCACTAGATAGGCGGCCCAATTTCGATTTCTGTTCAGAGAGTGAGAGAGAGTATATGTAGACACCTGAATTTTTCATGTCATTGCCCAATTTATCAGGAGTATTTTAGTCATTAAGGTGTCTTCAGGTATGCATTCTTGCATAACTGGTTATTTTAAGGGTTTTCTCATGGCCTGAGTTTGTTGTGGGTTTAGTGTATGAGTTAAGGGGTGTGAGGTGTTTTTGGGAAAGCAAGCAAAGAGTATAAAACATACTCTATGTGTTAAGTGAATAGTTTTTATAGAAGTCAAGGCCTCTATGTATAGTCTTGGGTGTTTCTTAGTGAAATGATGGTTTGATGTAGGTATATGTTGAGTCTAAACCAAGAGGATAAGTACCCTAAGTATCTAAGTTCATAGAGTATAAAACACCCTAAGTGTGTATGTAGAACTCTAGGAGTCATGTGGTTAGTGCTAGTGCGCAAGACATAAAGAAGTCGGGCCTCTCATGCATGTTAGTGTGTGTTCAATGATCACTAAGGTGGGTTAAAACATATGGGGGTGGAATCAGGAGATGAGAGTAGGGGTTGGAATCTAGGTAGATGGATTATGAAAATAACCCAAGGGTCAAGAGGAATGTCTTAACATCCCTCAACTTTAAGAAGCTCTAGTTTTGTCACCGCTTATTGGAATTAAGTGATTCCTGAACCATCATAAATGTTTTGGAACCCTCTTCGAGGTTCATATTTAATATTTTTTCATATTTTGAGTCTAAGCTAAGTCAAAAGTAAGTTTTCCAATGTTTTATCTATTGAAATTACAGACCAGTCAGCTTTAGAGCCCTTTTAGACCATTAAAAACTCAAAATTAGGAATTTTGTAAAACACCAAAGTTGTTCCCCTTTTAAAGACGAGTCCAACGCAAGTTGAATCCTTAAACTCCGATATCCGAGTCAAAAGTTACAGTCCAATTACCCAAGCTCTGGTTGAGAAATTCCTATTTTTTTTGTTAAGGCCCGATCGATCGGCCATCGATCTGTGATAGATTGGTGTAAGCTCGAGAATTTCCCAGTTGAGTCTGATCGATCGGACAAAACCCCGATCGATTCATATGCGCGTTTTTAGTTTTTAAAAGTCCGGAATTACGTTTTTTTAGGGTTTTTAACCATTGAGACTATAAATAGGGGTCCTATTTGAGGTTTTAGAGTATCCCAACCTATTCCAAACCTAATTTGGCAAAAGGGAGAGAAAACCTAGGGTTTCTAAGAGGATTGGGCTTGGTGAAGGTGGAGATTGCTCTAAGAAGGAGGAGAAAGCTTGGAGATCTTCCTCAAATCATCTTGGGAGCGATTTGGATCCAAGGGAAGGATCCCTAAGTTCGATATACTATCCAAATCAACTCTATTATAATGTTTTGTGAATGTTAATATGATAGAAATAGAGATTATATGTATTTTTTCTAAATTTTGTATGAAGTAAGCTATTATGGATGGAAATATGGTTTAATAATGTGGATAAAATGTATGGAGGATGGGAAATACTATGGAGGATGAGATGAATGTATGGATGTGGATTGTTTTTGGGTTATATGGATGGATTATGGTGTGAGATATTGGAAATAGGAAAAGACAATGTATTCATAAGTTACGTACCCAAGGTGTTTGTTAAAATGCTTGAGTGGATAAATATGAATATGATACTATGGAATGGTAGGAAATTGATTATGAATTATACTAAGAATCGTGATAAGATATATATATATGTGATTGTTTGTTAAGTTTTTCACACCCTTGAGAGTCAACTCGACTGGGGAAGTTGAGGGGATTTTTGCTCTACCGGGCTCTGTGGGGAAGAGGTTAGAGTGGCTTTGATTCTACTGGGGATGGTTTGACTTTGCATGGGGAGATTGAGGAAGGTATGATCCCTTTTTATGATTGCACCTGATTTTTCAGGTTGCCTACGTATCCTTTACAGGATCAGGTCATGACGTAGTTCAGGCAAATGCCAAAGATTGGCAAGAGAGGGTGTCCCTGAAGAGGTTTTACGAAAGAAAGGTTGTTAGGCTCAAAGGGGCTAACTAGCGGATTTCATTGATCTATAAAACGGGTTTTCATTGAAGGGGATGAAGGGGTGCCAAAGATGGCTTCTTGTCCTTTACCGAAGCAGCTAAAAGTGCAAGCATTATCAGGCAAGACCTTAAGCGTTGTACTTTGATTTTGCCCATTTGATTGGTTCAGGATCCGATGGTCAATCCGATATTGCCCCTTGCTTTGTCGGGCGAGGCATTTGCCCCTAGTAAATTTGTACAACTTTTCCCGAAGTTGTCAGTCACTTGTGTGGGTGTTAGCTCTGCTTCAATTTGCCCCTGCTCCACGCATTATCATGGGGGAGCTTTGATTGAAGATTACGTCGGATGACGGGAGATGGGCTTCCCCCTTCCTTTTGATTGCTCCCTACCCCTAGCGCGGCAAGGTCTTGACCTGCTCTATACAGGACAAAGGTTCTAGATGAGAATTCTGCTCTTCATCGTATTCTACCCCTGAGGATTATAGGTCCGATTATCTATTTAAATGACCTCTTATTAAAGCAAATGAGCTTAGTCGGCATTCAGTTATGATAGTCAAACATGATAAGGGAGATATAACTCTTGAGGGAGTGATTTCATTGAATTTGAAAGAGGTAGACTCTGCACTTAGACTTGGACTCCTACAAGGGCCACTACGGCCGACTCTTACAGGAAGAGAAACCTAACTAAGATTGACATAGACTCGGCTTGGTTCTACTCAACCTAAACTCAGCATTTTGTTTTCAAGTCTCCCTCTTCAGATGGCCTGGTGAAGGCACTGCTTTGGGTGGCACAATGGCGAATTGATGATGGGCTGAACAGGGTTTTTCAGGAGCACCAGCTACCAGGCACATAGTCGAGTTTACCCTCGTCGATTTAGATCATTGACTACATGTTTTAGAGCAATGCAATGATCAGTGGAATGTCTAGGGCCTTGATGAAAAGCACAGTGTTCGTGCTCCCGATAATTGTGGTTCCTTTTGGCTAAGGGGAGTAACATTGTAGGTCCGTGGAGTGTGATCAATTTCCTATCAATGAGAACTGGTAGGAGTTGGCTAAGGGGAGAAGGGGTGAAATGCTTGTGTGGTGCCTGAGGCATAGAAAGCAGGTGAGAAGAAGGTCTCGGTGGTTGTGCCACAGGGTTAGGTGGGTTTGTCCTTTTGCTACCTTGAGCTTGTTAAGAGTGGTAGCCATATCATGGAGGAGAGACTTGATTTCCTTGATGTCCTGCTCTTAGCGGAGAAGGGTCATCAAGATGATTTCTTGGCTATTCAATGCTTCTCCGCGTTCCATCACTTAAATCCTTAAGTTGCCGCCTCGGTAAGGTGGGATCTAGAAAGATAAGCGAGTAATTCTGGAGGTAAGGTATGTGAATCTAAAATGCATGAGCATCTGCGGGTAAAAACCCAATGAATAAGGTGAGACTCAAAAAGAGAAAAGACTCGACCCTAAGCAGCGTTCCTGATAGGATAGAGTGAAGAATAGACATGGTCTATTGATTCTTGTAGTTGGGTCACTTCTAGGAATGCTGTCGACTACATGATGGGTGGGCTGTACTCGAGCGATGTTAGATGCAATGAGTACAATGGCAATGATGCCCGGGCTAGGATAGACTGGACTCTTATAGCTTGGAGGATGATGCCTAGACTAAGATAGACCAGGTTCTATGCTTTCTTGGATAGGTGCAAATGTAATGCCCTTGTAAGGCAGATACGGTGACAGTGCATGTGTAAACACCTAGTGTAGTGTACCGGTGCTGATAGTGTAGCGTACCGATGGTACAAGTGCAAGGTGCAGTGTACCTATAGTGTATGTGCAGTGATCCTAGCTAGTGAAAATACAGTGCATGAGGGTGCATGGATGATGTAGTAATGCCGGAGGGGTACAGTGCAGGTGTTTGTGCCTAAGCTGTGGTAGCATTGCGAGGAAGAGGATGTTAGAAAGGATTCTGCATTTGATGTGTGGGAGGAGAGTACAGGACTGTGACTCAAAAATATAAAAAGACTCGACCCTAGGCAGGTCCGTCAGGGATTGTGAAGTCAAGTGGTCGGGGCACACCGTCTAGGCCCATGATTTACTGTTGGAGGGATGTGACCTCAACCTCCATATTCTCAATGGCTTCAGCAGCATTGAACATCCAGGATTCGAACTGTCAGATCTGAGCGGTCATCTCAGCTTTTGCACTGTCGAGCTGCTCTTGGTAGAAGTGCAGTTGGGCTCAGATGATAGTGGTTTCTTTGGTGTCACCTCTCCGCTTCTCCTAGTAAAACTGGAGTGTTTGCTCGAGATGCTCCCGTATGGCTTGAGGTTTGATGTCCTGCTCTACTTCTTGTAGCTTGGATGCCTGTTGAGCTTTCCGTAGCCGCTCTCTTTCATCTGCATTTGGAGCTGTCTCTCTAAGAAGATGTCTCTCCAGGTAACCACCTTTTTAGCCAAGGATATGACTCCATGTGATGAAGCCAAGACTGGTGTGGATAGTTCCTTGGGCATGGGCATGCTGGATGGAATATCAGGTTCTTCCGCCCAAAGTTGTTATGCTGCATCTGTAGGTGGTCCTAATGTAACCATGAAATCTAGTCACTGATCTCGCCTGAAGCTTTTGCTAATCTGACTGGATCGACGTGGGAGGCTGTCGAAGTGTACAATGAAAGTGATCCAATCATTTCTCTGTCGGTCTATCACTGGGATGCTTTGAGGGAGTCTAAACTAGCGAATGACTCGGAGTGGAGTGTAGACTGTGGAGCCCGTAAGTCCGACAAGGATCATGCATCGCCTCCTGGTGATGACAACACGAGGTAGCTTTTTCAGTACAAGTTATTCGTACTGCACACGATCTCCTCCTCTATCAAGGTTTGGAGAAGCTGGTAGAGCTTCCTGACATCCGTAGTCATTATCGGACCCTGATTCTAAGAAATCTTCCATGATAGACTATAGGCTTCACGGAGGTTGACTGGTGCGACTATGATCGTAGGCAAGTGTCCTACCAACCATAGGTGCAGGAGGGATGTACTGGCATTGAAGATGCCCTTTCTATGATCTATTGCCTGATTGGGAGCCCTGAGAAGCTCTGCAAGGATGACGGGTACGACCGAACCAAAGTTGAGCCTATCTTCGAGGATCCCTACTAGTACTAACTCGATAAGTGTATGACATCTCAAAAATTCCAGCTGAGACATGGTTAACAGTGCAAGGGTGTTGAGACCTGGAAGTTCTGCTGTAATGGAGTCAGGGTTTCACTTGCGCTTGTACTACTTCTTAAGATACTCTACGGGTATCCGATCAAAAAGAGTCGTTAGGACCGGGCTGTAAGCAGGCAGGCTTGATATACAAAAACCTGGATAGGTCTGCCTGGTGTGTTGTCTTGTAGCACAGTACTATGGCTTCGTCGTCCATATTTAACCCTAAGATGTGCTGAATCTCTTCCAGTGTTGGATACAGTTTGTCCTTACTAAAATGAAATACCATGTGAGATGGGTTCCAATACTAGATAGTTGCGTACATGAGGCGCGGGTCCGGTTTAACCATGGATAGGTTTAGGATAATCCCGGTTTTGTAGTACTGAGCTCAAGTGATACGCTGACTCAGGGTGAATGCCTCAATTGCTTTCTGGAGGTTGTGATCATATGCCCCCTATGAAATCAAATGCATGGGTCGGGCCAGTTGACCAATTGACAGGGTTATCCCTGAAGGACCTGCCATCAAGACTTTATGTGAGTGCACTGTGTATGCAGATGAAATATACAAAAATATGATGCAATATTTTCTGGGTGTGACAAGGCACATGTGATCCGATAGGGTAGACGGACGGAGTTCTGACATACTTTAACCTGGGTTATTGGAAATCAGAAAACCTATCAGGTCAAGGTTAGGGGTAGGCCCGATGAAGGCCTATCCGCCTAGGATTTGAACCCCACATGCTATGTCAGGAAGCAGGGTAGAATGTATTTTATTACAAGCACAAGTTTGGCTCATTACATGCCCCTGATGGGTGGTTATCCGGGTAGAGTGTGCCCAAGTAATCAAGCATGACTGGGGACAAGTATAGAGTGCAAGCAGGTTAGGGTTTAGAGTATCCCTCCAGGTGGGTTGCTTGTAAACTATACCCTAACATAACCTAAGCTATACGTATGCATGCTGGGGTGATACAAGCAGGTTCCTAATAGTGGGGGGATTACTTAACACCGTATATACGACTCCCTGAAAGGGACGATTGGTGTAAGTGGGAGCATTCAGAACCGTTTCCTGAGGATAGCCACCCAACAGGCAAAGTTCCACGGACCTCCAAGACTGTTAAGCTCCTGTCACTGAGGATAATCATCCAGCAGCGGTGAGCATAATAAGCCTGTCTAATGGGTATTGGGTTGATTACACTACTATGCTATGTATGTTATGCATAGTACATAAATCACCAAAGATATGAAAAATGATTAGTATTAGGTTAAATACTAAGATATTTGATTAATTTGAGGTTTATTTGGCTTAAACCTAGGTTCCGGGTTAAACCTTAGTTTCCCTAACAGAGTTGCCAGAGCTATGAGCAAGGGTTTCGGGGAAACCCTGGTTTGATCTTACAGGTGAATATAAAGTTGCCACCTATTCATTCAGAATGGATAAGTCTCCGGGATTTCGACAAAGTCTTTGTCTGCGATTCAAGATCAGGGTAAGAGGTTCGGTTAAGTCCGGGGAAGGGGTTAGGCACCCTGGCACTTCCACTTTTCAATGGTTCCCTACCTGCTAGGGTTAAGTCAAATTAAATTCAATTTTAATCAAATGCCTTAGTATTTAATATAATACTAATCTAAGAAGGAGAAAATCCTAGACTAGGGTCGAACCCGAGTTGGGTTACCTACGTACTCACATAGGGGTGAGATCAGACCAAGCATAGTTCTGGCACATGAGCCCATACCAAGTGTCACGATCAAAAGTTGTCAAGTATTTTCATGAGCGTGATACTGGGCTGGGATGGCTTGGGCATAGGCAAAGGATGCTAGTGCGGTGCATAGGAGATAGGTGAGGCACTATGCAAGCGATAGTGTGGCGTGGTGCAAGGTTGGTGCCTTAGTGTTGAGGTACCGAAGTGAAGGGACATGGAGGTGTCTTGATGTTGTGTACGAGATACTATGGTTTGGGTGAAGTGCACATGAAGAGTTATGGAGTGAAGCTTGAGTTTGGTCCTTGGTCGGACACATGTGGGTGAGTGTTGTGGGGCCCACATGGTATGATGGAAGTAGGGCCGATAGTACCTTCATTCGAAGAGAAAGTTAGTACGAGTTTAATAGTACAAAGGGTTTATGGATATTCAATGTACAGTTCCGTAAAAGACCAGTATAACTCCACCAGCAATGGTGATGTTTCCTTCTGGTAAAGGGTGAAAGGTTTATCATCCACCTTGAGGAGAAGGGCGTAGCTCTACCTCCCTTGTGGCACATCTGGGGCCACCTAATGAGCAACCCTAAAGGAGTTGGGGACAAGCTCTAAGATCCTGAAGGGGATCTTGGAGTCTCCTTGGATGGTTGTTGGAGCATCCAAGGACGGTGCAAAGGAGACGGACATCCTAGCACTGCGCAAGAGCCTTCGGAAAGAGGTTTCACCCTAGTACGACCTTTAAGCATGCGGTATGCATTATGGTAATCTAGGAGGGATGCAAGGTATTGTTGGGATACTTGGTCAGAGGATCGAGGAACGCGTTGTGGGCGTCATGCTCTCAATGCTTGGTAAACAGGGCAGTGATGCTCCTAAGTTATCCGCGATGCGTGGCAATGACCAATAGTCGTGTTCGAGAGTATTGGGCCGTGTTGGATTTTCGGCTTGATAGGGGAACCTTAGCATCCTGAGAGATGCACAAGTCAGAACCTCGGTGATGCAGGAACCTTATGTGTTAGACGAGTGTCTGGTGCGACACGATGAAGTAATGCGTATGCCAGCTGAACGTAGCTTAGCGGATGGGACTCGGTAGTGGGCCGTACCTTATCATAGCATTGTAGCATAAGACGTTGGGTCAGTTCAGTGGACGGATGATGTAATTGTGTAAGGCTGGCCAAGATCATGGGATGATCAAGGTGCCGCATGGTTGTTCGGCAAAACCAAAAAGTTGACCGTGACAGTTGGTATCAAAGCATGGTTGCTCGTGGGAGCCTGCAGCTACAATTTGCAACAGGTGATCAGGTTGGAATGCATAAAATGGTTCTACTGTGGTTCCGAGTAGTGGGAGTGCCACTGGCTACAGAGTTTGTTGGCTTATAGAAAGTGGACTTATTACGGGAGAGACTTGTCCAGGATCGAGATGAAGTTTGACAATAATATAGGTGTTGGTCTCTAATGTAGTGGTGTGTTAGAGCAAGGCTACTAGTGGATAGTGGTCGAAGGGATATTCAGGATCATATGTGTACTCAGGGTGAAGACAGTGTTTTGGACTTGAGGAGCACAGTATTAGTTCAAGATGAAGATTCTAGTAGTTGAAGTATCAAGACTACACGTAGTGAAATAGCACAGTGGTGCAAAGATTGGGTGAAGTGTTCTCTCAGTTGAAGACACATGATGTTGAGATACTAGAGTAACACAACTATGTTGGCAAGGTGCCAAAGACTTGAGTAGTCAAATACTCTTGTCAAGGTTGGAAGCTAAATTGTAGGAGAAGATGCAATGGAGTGGATGAGTGCTATCTCAGGGTACTCAAGGAGTTGAGGTACTAGAGAGGCACAACAAGAATACAAGATGATGGAAGTTTGAGTGGAGGAGCACTCGGGTAAATGTCAGAAGTATGAGGCAAGACTTCAAGAGTGAGGCAATGTGTTACAAGTTGAAATGATGGTGTGGCTTCAGACAACTTCATAGGTTGTTGGCTACGAAAAGTTGAGCTCGACGAATTGAGTTCAACACAAGTGATTGAGTGATGGATCACAAGAAGAAGTGTGTCAATGGATTGGTCCACAAATAAGGAAGACGTGCAAAATGGTTTTGCACCAATGAATGGAAGAAATCGGGTTAGTGTGTCAGGGACTTAATGCACCAATAGAGAATTTCACAGAGATTTGGCGTAGTGGACGCTATTACGGTTACGAGTAACTTATAAGGTTGATGGCCGTGTTGCATCGGAAGATGCTTGGTGTGTGTTTGTGACTTTGGGCAAAGGATATAGATGTCAGTGCTATTATGGGATGTCTTTAGTGCTGAAGTGGGACAACACGCCGATGCTCACATGCGTAAACAAAGGAAGCAGACCATGTAGGAAGTACCGTATGAGATGCGGTTGGCTTGCGAGCCTCGTCATGGGTGACGTACTTCATGTTCAAGGTGAACGATGAGTGTAGTTCAACGGAGTGAACTGTAATGGATGAAGCTTCAAGAGTGAAGTGGATGGCAACGGAATGCCTAGTGAAAGCTGAAGATCAGGGTTGTGAGACCGAAGATCGAGGTTCATGGTGACAATCAGTGTCAACGTAATGCTTGGGACAGCCAAGTGATGGTCCTGGGAGGACCAAACATGCGCATGGAGATGTGCAATTGAAGAAATTCGAGGAAGATTAACCCTCTCAGAAGTTCGGACAACGGGTTGAAGACAGAAATGTTGAAGACAAAAGCAGTGTACAGAGTCTTTAAGGCCAAGTTCAGTGTGAAATTGGGCGAAGTGTGGTGAATGTTTTAGACAAAATTCATGAGAATGTGAAGTTTGAGACAGTAATTTATATGTTAGTTCGTCAGAAGTGAGTTCTGATCTATGGAAGGAATAGGTGTGCAAGGTGTGTTGTGGAGCTAATTAATACTCGTTGAGAGTCGATGAGGACATCGACCTAATCAGGTGGGAAAGAGTGTCACGGTCAAAAGTTGTCAAGTATTTCCATGACCGTGATATTGGGCTGCGATGGTTTGAGCATGGGCAAAGGATGCCATTACGGTGCCTAGGAGATAGGTGAGGCACTATGCAAGCGATAGCGTAGCGTGGTGCAAGGTTGGTGCCTTAGTGTTGAAGTACCGAAGTGAAGGCACATAGAGGTGTCTTGATGTTGTGTACGAGGTACTATGGTTTGGGTGAAGTGCACACGAAGAATTAAAGAGTGAAGCTTGAGTTTGGTCCTTGGTCGGACACATGTGGGTGAGTGTTGTGGGGCCCACATGGTATGTTGGAAGTAGGGCCGATAGTACCTTCATTCGAAGAGAAAGTTAATACGAGTTTGATGGTACAGACGGTTTGTGGATATTCAGTGTACTGTTCCGTAAAAGACTAGTATGACTCCACCAGCAATGGTGATGTTTCCTTCTGGTAAAGGGTGAAAGGTTTATCATCCACCTTGAGGAGAAGGGTGTAGCTCTACCTTCCCTTGTGGCACATCTGGGGCCACCTAATGAGCAACCCCAAAGGAGTTGGGGGCGGGCTCTAAGATCCTGAAGGGGATCTTGGAGTCTCCTTGGATGGTTGTTGGAGCATCCAAGGATGGTGCAAAGGAGACGGACATCCTAGCACTGCAGAAGAGCCTTCGGGCGAGAGGTTTCACCCTAGTACGGTCTTTAAGCGTGCAGTGTGCATCATGGTCATCTAGGAGGGATGCGAGGTATGGTTGGGATACTCGGTTAGAAGACCAAGGATTGCGTTATGGACGCCATGCCCTCAATGCTCGGTAAATGGGGCAGTGATGCTCCTAAGCTATCCACGATGTGTGGGAATGACCGATAGTCGTGTTCGAGAGTATCAGGCCGTGTTGGATGTTCGGCTTGATCGGAGATGTAGAGCCCCAGACTTTTTCATGCTTAATACATGACACTTTCGTTGTCATCTTGCCTTTTTAAGAGGTATGATTAATAAATGAGGAAGAATTTGGAAATTTCGAAATGCCAGAATTGTTCCTCTTCGAAGTACGAACACAACGCAAGTTGAATCGTCAAAATCGGACGAACGAGTCAAAAGATATGACCAAAACAGTCTATACCTGTAGAAAAACGTATACTGTGTGCATCCGTTGTACAGCTCACCACGGGTACGTTGTACAATTCACCACGGGCACGTTGTACAACTCACCACGGGCACGCTGTACATGAGACGACGTGACAACGGGTTCGTCACCCTTGACAAGCACCACGGGTTTGCACTATTCATGGCACCACGAGTTGCACTATTCACGCCACCACGAGTTGCACTATTCACGCCACCACGAGTTGCACTATTCACGGACCACGAGTGGCACTATTCACAAGCACCACGAGTGGCACTATTCACGGACCACGAGTGACACTATTCACAAGCACCACGAGTTTGCACTATTCACAAGCATCACGAGTGGCACTATTCACGGACCACGAGTGGCACTATTCAGAAGCACCACGAGTGGCACTATTCACGGACCACGAGTGGCACTATTCACAAGCACCACGAGTTTGCACTATTCACCGACCACGAGTTGACACTATTCACAAGCACCACGAGTGGCACTATTCACGGACCACGAGTGACACTATTCACAAGCACCACGAGTTTGCACTATTCACAAGCATCACGAGTGGCACTATTCACGGACCACGAGTGGCACTATTCAGAAGCACCACGAGTGGCACTATTCACGGACCACGAGTGGCACTATTCACAAGCACCACGAGTTTGCACTATTCACCGACCGCGAGTTGACACTATTCACAAGCACCACGAGTGGCACTATTCACGGAGCACGAGTGACACTATTCACAAGCACCACGAGTTTGCACTATTCACAAGCATCACGAGTGGCACTATTCACGGACCACGAGTGGCACTATTCAGAAGCACCACGAGTGGCACTATTCACGGACCACGAGTGGCACTATTCACAAGCACCACGAGTTGGCACTATTCACAAGCACCACGAGTGGCACTATTCACGGACCACGAGTGGCACTATTCACAAGCACCACGAGTGGCACTATTCACAAGCACCACGAGTGGCACTATTCACGGACCACGAGTGGCACTATTCACAAGCACCACGAGTTTGCACTATTCACAAGCACCACGAGTGGCACTATTCACGGACCACGAGTGGCACTATTCACAAGCACCACGAGTTTGCACTATTCACAAGCATCACGAGTGGCACTATTCACGGACCACGAGTGGCACTATTCACAAGCACCACGAGTGGCACTATTCACAAGCACCACGAGTGGCACTATTCACCGACCACGAGTTGACACTATTCACAAGCACCACGAGTGGCACTATTCACCGACCACGAGTTGGCACTATTCACAGCACTATTCACAGAAATCCCAGTAAGGGTATTTCGGTCTTTTGGTCAGTTCACTCTTACCTTAAGAGTTTAATCTGAGCCTTTAGGGCATCATTCGACACTTAGAGAGTTTGAGAGAATAGAAGAAAGAGGAGAAGGCGATTCCAACCTAGGGTTTCCATTTGGGAGAGAAATCAAAGGGTTTTAAACCCTAGATCAACCTCAAGCCCGTTTTCTTCAAGATTTCGGTGCAAGCATTCGTGGAGCTCACGAATCAAGCTAGGGCAGCAACTCACAGTCATTTGGAAAGAGGGTTTCTTCCTCATTTCTTCAAGGTCGGTACTTTTTACTACCCTCCTAGTTATAGATCCTCTTTTCCCCTCATTTCTCTTTATTTTCTTTCACTTACACATGTGCTGTGAGATGGATGAATGGTAAATGGTGAATGGTGAATGGTGAATGGTGAATGGAGATGTAAGGGGCGATTGGAGGCCAGTGGTTGTGTGGTGATGATTAAAACGGGGAAGGGCATTGTTCCAATAATAAACATACATGTATGATTGAGTAAAACCCTCTAGAAAAGCATGTTGTAGGGTAAATCCATAATGAACACACCATGTTTGATGAAATGCCAAGGTGAATACAGTGAGCTGTAAATTAAGAAATGCATGCCTAATAAATTCTGAATATTGCTAGGGCCTATGATAGTGTGTTTCCTGTTTTCCCTAAATGGTATGAATATTGAATTGCTTAATCTTTGACACTATATGTGTTGTGAAATTAACCAATGGTCATGTTTAAATTTAAATGCAAGTATGTACACGGTTACCACAAGCACGGCATGCATGGCATGATTTATCGAGGTTTTCAAGAACATGGTTAGAGGTGGGACATATCCTAAGATATGTTTTACCTCGCTTTTCACAAGAAGACAAGAACCAACATTCCACGAGGGGTCTCCCCTCACTCCCAAGTGCATATCATGAAGAAGGGTCTCCCTTCCCTCGCAAGTGCATACATATCATAAAGAAGGGTCTCCCTTCCCTCGCAAGTGCATTGCATAAAGAAGGGTCTCCCTTCCCTCTCAAGACATCTCACAAGTGCATCTCACAAGTTACATGATCACAAGCAAGCATGCATGACATGACATGACATACAAGAATCAAGCAAGATAGACAAGACAAGCTTTCACGTGCGAAAAGATATTTCAAGTCAAGTCAGGTGCACGATGTTTTCAAGAGGATTTATCGGTTTTCTACGAGTTTCAAGCATGATTATAAACTGCTTTACTTCCTTGTATGATATAAATTGTTTCCGTGTGACAAATATGAATTTCTCCTGATTATGTATTGCCATGTTTATGCTATAATTGTTGGTTAGTATTCAGTACCCGCTGAGTATTCCATGCTCAGCCGTACTTCTTATGTCGGCAGGTTCTGAGGGAGCTGCTACTCCATTTGATGTTTGTGCTCCTGGTCCATGGGTGGAGGAGGAGTATGTCGAGGAGCCTTTGGAGGAACCTCCAGTAGAGGGTTACCAATAGGTGGTTGTAGATTCTGAGTAGATTAGCTGTGGGTGAGACGAGAGTCAGATTTATGTATTTTGGCGGGCATGTCCGCACTTTCTTTTGGATTCTTTTTGTATAAACTTGGATTGATTATGTATATACATAGAGGTTTGGTAGACTTCCGCTATACCATGTTAGAGTATGTTTCCGCTGTTTTGTCCTCTATCGTATATGCTCTGTGGGTTTTGCAGGTTAGTTGTCAAGCAAGTCATGATTAGTCGTCCAAAGTTCACTCTAACTCCTAGGGTGGGTTTCGGGTCGCGACAGAAGTGGTATCAGAGCTTAGGCTTTAGGTCTCTAGGGTCACTTAGAATCTTATACCACGGCTTGACAAGAGCATATGTCAGGAAACAAGTTAGGAAGAAAGTAAGTCGGAAGAGAGTCTTGATCCAAGTGTAAGACTAAACTTTAGTCTTAGTCAAAATGGTTGTTTCAACCAAGTATGAGCCTTAGGAACGCTAGAACACCAAAGTATAATATTATAAATACTCTGATGACTTAATGCGATGTATATTAGTATTATACAACTAATACAAATTGGATTATTGTGAAATGGCATTGAAGTAAACTGTGGTTTAAAGTTAGACTCATGTGGTGTTATTATTCTCAGGACTTGAGTCATGAGACGGAACACACGGGGTCGTGGACCACATACCAGAGCTTCCTCTTCTTCACGGGATGAGGATGAGCAGCCGGACCTCTCTCGAGTCTTAGGCTCTATTGCTGAGACACTCGCCATACTTGCGGCTCGACAGGCTATACCATCATCGGCGGCACCTACTCCACCGCCCGCAGCTCCAGTACATCGTACCGTTGGAGTTGAGGCATTTAGGAGATTGAGGCCTCCACCATTCCATGGGAGTGTGGACCCTCTTGCTGCGGAGGCATGGATCCTCCAGATGGAGAAGATCCTTACGGTCCTCTCACCTACAGAGGAGGAGAGGGTAGCATGGGCAGCTTTCATGCTAGAAGGCGAAGCCCACCATTGGTGGTTGTCCGCACTGAGGACGAGAGATTTGACCATGCAGGGTCTACCTTGGACTTGGGAGGAGTTCAAGGATACTTTTTACAAAAAGTATTTTCCGATTGGAGCACGGGAAAAGAAAGAGAGAGAATTCATCAACCTTGAGCAAGGTTTGATGTCAGTGGCACAATACGAGGCCAAGTTCTCGGAGTTGTCGAGATTTGCGCCTCATATGGTTGCTACTGAGGCAATGAAGGCGAGGAGATTTGAGCAAGGGCTCAAGGATGTGATTATGGAGAAGGTGTCCGTTTTCAGGCATACTACCTACCCTGAGGTAGTAGACAAGGCCTTATTGGTCGAGGCCAATTCGGAGACAGTGTCCAAGAAGAGGGAGTGGGCGAGAGGCCAAGCTAGTAGTTCAGCACCTCCAGAGAGGCGGACTCGTTATCAGTATGCGTGGCCAGCACCATCGATGAGGCCTTCTTATGCGCCTCCAGCTCCACGGCAGTATGTGCCTCAGGCACCGAGACCTCAGGCTCTTCCAGCCCCACGGCCTGTTGCACCTCAGACGATGAGGTATGCTCCGCTTCCAGCCCCTCCGACTTATACACACGAGGTCTGCACTTCATGCGGCAAAAGGCATCCGGCAGGAGATTGTCGAAGAGCATCTGGTGGATGTTATCATTGCGGTCGCCAGGGCCACATGATCAGGGATTGCCCCAGTCGGCATTTATCAGGCCAGTCTCAGGGGATTAGTCCACCAGCACGCCCAGCAGGATCATATCAGGCGTCATCTCAGACTACCCGGTCTACACCACAGTCTCGCCAGGCGAACCAGGGGCGAGTTTTTGCCTTGACAGAGGGTGATGCACTTGCATCTGACGATGTGGTGCAAGGTACGCGTTTGGAGTTATTTTCCTTATTCGTGATGGTTATGTTATGTTTTATCCCATGTGTACGTACTTGGTATGCTATATATGTATGTACCTATGTGTATACACTGTTGATGCTTGAATTGACATAACTAGCTAAAATTTCAGGAGCCCTACTAGTCAATGAGTGTTTGGCTCGAGTGTTGATTGATACCGGATCTACTCATTCATTTGTCTCGCCGAGTTTTTCAGAAGGCTTTTCTGTAGAGCCAAGTCAGCTAGAACTGGAGTTAGCCATTTCGACTCCTCTCGGCAAAACAGTATTGGCAGATAAAGTGTATGGAGATAGTGTGGTCCAAGTTGGGAGCCACGAGTTGGCGGTTGATCTCATCGTCCTTGGATTCCAAGACTTTGATGTTATATTGGGAATGGATTGGTTAGCAGCACATCATGGGCATGTAGCTTGCTTTGAGAAAATGGTACTCTTCAAGCCAGTAGAAGGAAAACCATTTCACTTTCGAGGGTTGAGAAGTAGAGACATTGCCCGCTTTGCGGCGTTGAGCTTAGCTAACCCTGAAGCAAAGGACTCATCGACTATTCCGGTTGTGAGTAAATTCCTGGATGTATTTCCAGAAGAGTTGCCAGGATTGCCTCCAGATAGGGAGATTGAGTTTGTGATCGAGCTTGCACCAGGCACGGCTCCTGTTTTCAGAGCTCCATATAGAATGGCCCCTATTGAACTTAAGGAGTTGAAGACTCAGTTGGAGGAATTACAAGGCCTTGGTTTCATTCGACCAAGTGTCTCACCGTGGGGTGCCCCGGTGTTGTTTGTCAAGAAGAAAGATGGCTCGATGCGGATGTGTGTCGATTACCGACAATTGAACAAAGTCACCATAAAGAATAGGTATCCCTTGCCTAGGATTGATGACTTGTTCGATCAGTTGAAGGGAGCGAGATTTTTCTCGAAGATAGATCTTCGATCGGGTTATCACCAGTTGAAGATTAAGGTGGAAGATGTTCCCAAAACTGCTTTCAGGACTCGGTATGGGCACTACGAGTTCTTGGTGATGCCTTTTGGACTCACGAACGCGCCGGCAGCCTTTATGGATTTGATGAACCGGGTGTTCCGGCCATATCTTGATAGGTGCGTGATTGTATTTGTTGATGACATCTTGGTCTATTCCCAGACACGGGAAGATCACACACGCGACCTATGCCTTGCTTTGGAAATGCTAAGAGAACACAAGCTATACGCCAAACTTAGCAAGTGTGAGTTTTGGTTGGAAGAGGTGGCATTCCTAGGCCACGTGGTTTCTGCAGAAGGTATCTCGGTGGATCCGAAGAAGATCGAAGCAGTTATGAGTTGGGCGAGGCCCAAGAGTGTTACCGAGATACGCAGCTTTCTTGGGTTGGCAGGCTACTACAGGAGATTTCGTAGAGGGTTTCTCTAGCCTTGCAGCACCGCTCACTTACCTGACAAGGAAGAATGCCAAGTTTGTATGGAGTGATAAGTGCGAGATCAGTTTCACGGAACTGAAGAAGAGGCTTACTACAGCTCCTGTCCTTACAGTGCCATCCGGACCTCTTGGGTATGAGGTGTACAGTGATGCCTCACACGTTGGACTTGGATGTGTGCTTATGCAACACAAGAAAGTCATTGCCTATGCATCAAGGCAATTGAAGGAGCATGAGAAGAATTATCCCACGCACGACTTGGAGCTTGCGGCGGTCGTGTTTGCACTTAAGATTTGGCGTCATTACCTTTATGGGATGGAGTTCTATGTGTTCACTGATCACAAGAGTCTCAAGTATCTCTTTTCCCAAAAGGAGCTGAATCTAAGGCAACGGCGTTGGATGGAATTTTTGAAAGACTATGATTGTACCATTCAATACCACCCGGGTAAAGCAAATGTAGTGGCAGATGCTTTGAGTAGAAGACCTCAAGGGTGTTAGCACATATGTTGGTTCAAGAATGGAAGCTACTACAAGATTTGGCAAATCTGGACATAAGTGTGAATGACTCTGTCCGTGGTCCTACCTTGGCAAATGTTACGGTTCGGCCGTACATTATAGATTTGATCCAAGAATATCAAGACATGGATGCTGAATTGTCGGCTTATCGGGACAAGGAAGTTGCTAAGGGTAGTGAGGACTTCTCTTTCACTAGTCGGGGTGCTATCACATTCAAAGGAAGGTTGTGTGTTCCGGCCAACGCAGATCTTCGACGAGAGATCATGGATGAGGCACATCGTTCGAAGTACACAGTGCATCCAGGGGGTACAAAGATGTACCGGAACCTCAAGAGTCACTTTTGGTGGCGGAATATGAAGAGGGATGTTGCGGAATATGTAGCACGGTGCTTGGTGTGTCAACAAGTGAAAGCAGAACATATGCGACCCGCCGGTCTATTGCATTCCCTTCCTATTCCGAGTGGAAATGGGAGAACATATCCATGGATTTCATAGTTGGCTTGCCAAAGACGGCAAGGAGCTCAGATGCGATATGGGTAGTAGTGGATCGTTTGACAAAGTCCGCTCATTTCTTACCCTACCGTACTACCTTCAACTCTAGTCAGTTGGCTGCACTATATATCAAGGAAGTAGTTAGACTACATGGGGTGCCAGTCAGTATTGTGTCAGATCGGGATCCAAGATTCACGTCAAGATTTTGGAAAAGTTTCCAAGAGGCTATGGGTTCCCAACTTGATTTCAGCACCGCCTTTCATCCACAAACGGATGGACAAACCGAGAGAGTGAACCAAGTCATTGAAGACATGCTTCGAGCTGTATGTTAGATTCAGAGGCAGTTGGGAAGAGCACTGCCTCTGGTTTGAATTCGCTTACTAATAACAGCTATCAGGCAAGGGTATTCAAATGGCACCATTTGAGGCCTTGTATGGGCGAAGTTGTATGTCTCCTCTCTATTGGGATGATTGGAGGAGAAAGGAAAGTGCCTTGGTCCGGAGTTGATTTGAGCAAACTTGCAAACACAGTTAAGATCATCCGGATCGATTGAAAGCCGCTCACGATCGCCAGAAAAGTTATGCGGACACGCGCCGTAGGGACTTGGAATTTCAAGTAGGGGGATCAAGTTTTGTGAAAAGTATCTCTAGCGCAAAGGGATCATGAGATTTGGACGCGAGGCAAGCTCAGCCCCGGTTATGTTGGCCTTTTGATTATCACACGGGTGGTCGAAGTGCTTATCGAGTAGTCTTCCACCTCACATTGGCGGCAGTTCATAACGTCTGCCATGGTCCATGCTTCGGAGTATCTTGCGGATCCTTGCAATGTATAGAATTGGAACAGTGGGAGATTCGAGAGGACCCTCCATGATGAAATGCCAGTCAGATTTTAGATCGAAGGTCAAGTGCTTCGCAACAAGACAATCCCTTTGGTTCTTGTGCAATGGCAACACCATGCTCGGGAAGAAGCTACATGGGAGCGTGAAGACGAAGTCAAGCAAAGTACCCAGAATACTGAATGAGTTCTGTGTGAAGTCTGTATAGACATGTAATGTTCTTTTGAATTCTAAATGCAAGTAGGTGAATGTAGAGGACGACTTTGTAAGGGGGGAAGGTGTTAGAGCCCCAGACTTTTTCGGCGTAATACGATGACACTTGCTTGTCATCTTGCCTGTTTAAGGAGGTTATGATAATAAATGAGAAGAATTTGGGA
>JABCRI010000722.1:0-34145 GCA_015143295.1 Tetracentron sinense | reverse complement strand
TTGGAAGGAGTCATTCGATCTGTGTAAATGATCGTGGCTTTTGAAACGTAGCTGGAGGATAGTGTTTTGGTCGGTGTGGAACGAAGCTGCTACGCCGAGATTCGAACTCTGCTGGGTTCGGTTGAAATCAGTAGTCAAGAGTTTCTTATCCCCTAACGAAACGTTTCGTTATTTCCTACTATACTTGGGGGAGTGGTAAAGGTCTTGGACACTGGTACCAATGGAATATCTTTTCATAGTGAAGTTTATTGCTGGACAAGGTCCCGTGGTTTTTTCCCGTTAGGGTTTTCCACGTAAAAATCTTCTGTGTTTGATTTGTGTGGATTGTCTGAGTGAATTGTTCATTGATTTCTAAATATATTAATTGAAAAATTAAAATTGGTTAGAAATTATTAGATAGACCTATTCACCCCCCCTCTAGGTCTTAGAGATCATTGATCTGGATAAATTTCACAACTCTAGCCAGTTGGCCGCTCTATACATCAAGGAAGTGGTGAGGTTGCACGGAGTGCTCGTCAGTATTGTGTCGGATCGGGATCCAAGATTCACGTCAAGATTTTGGAAAAGTTTCCAAGAGGCTATGGGTTCCCGACTTGATTTCAGCACCGCTTTTCATCCACAGACGGATGGACAAACCGAGAGAGTGAACCAAGTCATTGAAGACATGCTTCGGGCTTGTATGTTGGATTTCAGAGGCAATTGGGAAGAGCACTTGCCTTTGGTTGAATTCGCCTATAATAACAGCTATCAGGCGAGTATCCAAATGGCACCATTTGAGGCCTTGTATGGGCGAAGTTGTAGGTCTCCTCTCTATTGGGATGAGGTAGGAGAAAGGAAAGTACTGGGTCCGGAGTTGATTGAGCAAACTGCAAACACAGTTAAGATCATTCGGGATCGATTGAAAGCCGCTCAAGATTGCCAGAAAAGTTATGCGGACACGCGCCGAAGGGACTTGGAATTCCAGGTTGGGGATCGAGTCTTTGTGAAAGTATCTCCTAGCAAAGGGATCATGAGATTTGGTAAGCGAGGCAAGCTCAATCCTCGGTATGTTGGGCCTTTTGAGATTATCACGCGAGTTGGTGAGGTTGCTTACAGGGTAGCTCTCCCACCTCACATCGCCGCAGTTCACAACGTTTTCCATGTGTCTATGCTTCGGAAGTACATTGCGGATCCTTCGCATGTTATAGACTTGGAACCGTTGGAGATTCGAGAGGACCTCACCTTGATTGAAAAGCCGGTTCAGATTTTGGATCGAAGAGATCAAGTGCTTCGCAACAAGACAATCCCTTTGATTCTTGTGCAATGGCAACACCATGCTCGGGAAGAAGCTACATGGGAGCGTGAAGCCGAAGTCAAAGCGAAGTACCCAGAATTAATTGAATGAGTTTTTGTATATGTTTGTATATGACTTGTAATTTTCTTTTTGGTTTGTAAAGCAAGTAGCGTCTAAATTTCGAGGACGAAATTTTTGTAAGGGGGGGAGGATGTAGAGCCCCGAACCTTTTCACATTTAATTCATGACACTTTCGTTGCCATTTTGCCTTTAAAGAGGTATAATTAATAAATAAGGAAGAAATTGGAAATTCCGAAATGTCAGAAATGTTCCTTTTCGAAGTACGAACCCAACGCAAGTTGAATCGTCAAAATCGGACGAACGAGTCAAAAGTTATGGCCAAAACAGTTTGGACCTGCAGACCACCGATCGCTCGGTCCATGGAGCGATCGATCGGTCGAAAACCGATCGCTCGGTCCATAGAGCGATCGATCGGTCCAAAACCGATCGATCGGTAGCTATCGACTGGTCAAGATTTTTGTATGAGGAAATTTTCCAGAGAGTTGATTTTTGGTCGAGAGCTCGGTCAACACACCGATCGCTCGGTAGGCAACCGATCGATCGGTCATTAACACCGATCGCTCGGTACTCGCATTTTTGCGGAAATTTCAGTAAGGGTATTATGGTCTTTTGGTCGGTTTACTCTTACCTTAAGAGTCTTACCCGAGCCTTTAGGGCATCATTCGACACTTAGAGAGTTTGAGAGAATAGGAGAAAGGGGAGAAGGCGATTCCAACCTAGGGCTTGTCTTTGGAAGAGAAATCAAAGGGGTTTTGAGACCCTAGATCACTTCAAGTCCGGCTTTTCTCCAAGATCACGGCTCAAGCACCCGTGGAGAGCGTTCCCCAAGCTAGGGCAGCACCTCACGGTCGTTTTTGGAAGAGGTTTCTTCCTCATTTCTTCAAGGTCGGTACTTCTTGCTACCCTCCTAGTTATAGTTCCTTCTTTTACTTTATTTCTCTTTGTTTTCTTTCATTTACACATGTGCTATGAGATGGATGGGTGTGAATGGTGAATGGAGACAGAATTGGCGATTGGATGCCGTGTGAAATGATGTGATGAATGAAATGGGGAGGGCATTGTATCCATAATGAACAAACACGTATGATGTGAGCATAACCCACCTAGAAAAGCATGTTGTAGGGTTAATAAATAATGAATGCACCATGTTTGATGAAATGCCAAGGTGAATGAAATGAATGATAAATTAAGAGATTTCATGTTTAAGGTTTATGGAAATTGCTAGGGTCATGATAGTGTGATTATTCGCTTTCCCTAAATGATATGAATACTAAATTGCTCAAATCATTGATGTTATGTGCTATGAATTACTCAAATGCCATATTTAATTCCAAATGCACGTATGCACACGACCTCACGAGCACGCATACATGACATGATTTACCGAGGTTTTCAAGAATGGGATTTAGAGGTGGGGCATATCCGACGATATGTTTTACCTCGCTTTTGGCAAGGACAAGACAATCATGCATTTTCATAAGAAGGGTCTCCCTTCCCTCGCAAGTGCATACATATCATAAGAAGGGTCTCCCTTCCCTCGCAAGTGCATCTTGCAAGGACATCTCACAAGTGAATCTCACAAGTGGAAGGACAAGCATGAGCATTCTAGGAAGAAGGGTCTCCCTTCCCTCACAAGTAGATTATTTTTCAGAACAAGCAAGCATGATACACGCATGATACAAGCATGACACGCATGACATGGTAAACGAGGTTTCAAGCATAAAAAGGGTAATTGCAGTCAAGTCAAGTGCACAAGATTTCAAGGGTTTTATATGCTTTACTTTATTGTCATGATATGAATCATTCCTGCTTTATATGCGTGAATTGTTTCCTGCTTTATGTATGCTATCTGTATGCTATGACTGTTGGTTAGTGCTTAGTACCCGCTGAGTATTCCATGCTCAACCGTACTTCTTATGTCGGTAGGTGATGGCGGAGCAGCTGCTCCTTTTGATGTCTGTGCTCCGAGCCCTTGGGTGGAGGAGGAGTACATCGAGGAACCTTTGGAGGAACCTCTCGTAGAGGGTTTTATCAGTAGGTGGTGTTAGATTCTGAGTGGATTAGCTGTGGGTGAGCATGAGTGATTATATCCATGTATTTTGGCGGGCATGTCCGCACTTTCTTTGTTTTGATTTCTTTGTATTAAAACTTGGACCATGTGTATATACTTAGAGGTTTGTTAGACTTCCGCTGTGTCTTATAGTTATGCTTCCGCTGTTATCCTCTATTGTATATGCTCGGTGGGTGTTTTGCAGGTGGTTTGTCAAGCAAGTCATGTAAGTCATGATTTAGTCGTCCGCGATTCACTCTAACTCCTAGGGTGGGTTTTGGGTCGCGACAATTATTGTCGTTGTTTTTTCAGTTTTTTTGATTGTCAAATGTGTATTAACATCTATTTTAACATTTCCTGAAGTTTCACTAAAAAATTCTATAGTTTCCCCACTTTTCCCCAATTTTTCAAAACAATATATCTCTTTTCCAAGGTGCGATATATCCCACGATATCGACATTTAGAACCTTGGATAGTAGATGCAGTCTAATGCCCAAGGACCCATTACAATTTTTTTGAACTTGAATAGTTGAAGTTTTTGCAACTTAGGGAGCATTCTAAAATATTATGCCTTGAAGAGGACTTGAACCTCCACTCTTTAGCAGGAGATTTTGAGTCTCGCAAGTCTACCAAGTGTTCATTTATCTCGGCTATAACTCCATTTCAGTACAATTTCAAAATTAGGATCTGCTCTTACAATATTAGGTCTTGGATTGCTTCTAGAAACCTTTTGGAAAGTTCTGTAATGTTAAAACTTTAAAGTGCGTTGCAACCATTCACTTATCCAAGTTATATCCATGCCCTCGAATTTCCGCTCTTACCCCCACCAAAGCTTTGCAAGTTCTGTAGCTACACTATGGGCAGTACAAGACTAGAGAAAATGTTCATCAGATTTAGCCTTGCACTAATATTTTATTATTATGTTCCCAAGTAAAAATGTTTTCCCAATTGGTTAATGCATAGTTATATACTTCAAACTTCTTATTAGCATGAAAATTTTCATTTAAGACCTTGTAGTTTGAAGACCATGTGAGCACGGATTTCGGTCCCCGCCCACAGTTAGGGGGATTGTTTGATTGATGTTTAGAGTCGCCACTTATTTATTTAGTAAGGATATGTCACGACCCGAAACCTATACACATAAATATCAAGGCATGAACCGGAAAACAAATTCCAATATTAATGGAAATTAAAATAATTTAATATTCCATTAAACAGATTTAAATAACCATCATAACTAAAATATTCAATAACATGAGTTCTCCCAAAAATTAAATCCAAAGATTTCATATTGTTTACCTCACTAAAGTTCTCTCACACTCTAACAGGGAAGAAAACTTTAAGGCTGGTCTTACTTGCTCAAACGAGAGCAATTCCTATTCTTTTTAATCACCACCTGAAAAAGAAGAATCAACAAGGTGAGCCCACAGCTCAACAAGAGAATACACTATAATTTAAATGCATTAACAATTCATATGATAAGATGACTAACAAATTATACATATTATTCAATTAAGTCTTTACTTATGGTTTAGTCTGGTCAATAGGGGTCTTACACAACTTACCCTATTGACCAAGAGAATCCTTGGGATCTCACACAGCTTACCCTATCCCTTAGGTCTCACACAGTTTACCCATCTAAGAATTGAGAGTCTTACACAACTCAACTCAATCCTCTGTTCCTGGGTACTTACTCTACACCACCCTGATCTCACACAAACCATCATTGGGTGGTACCCAACATCACCCTAGAATCAATTTAAGGAGGTCTTACACAACTTACTCCTTGAATAACCCTTAACTAAGGTTAAAACAATGTTTATTGACCATTATTTTAGAAGATGAATTCCAACCATTATGAAAATATAACAAGACATTAAATGATAGTTATAACATTCATAATCATAATTCATAATTAAAATCTACAATGCTATAATTTACCATTTAATTTCTAGGTAGACATAACATACTTTTATTTCAAAAGAGGTTTCAGCTGTGTTCCTACAACTGAAACTTTAGTTATAAAATCATATATTTATAATCCTAGAAATTCTCAATCTCCCATGATAATGGGGTTCAGGGTTTCACAAACCCCCAAGGGCTTGGAAAAAACCTATTCCTGCTAGTGAGTTTAGTAAAACTCTTATACTAGCATAAAAGAGCTTAGTTACTAACCAATTGGTTAATAATTAATTAGTTAAGTTTGTTAAGGGTATCTTTCAACCACTCAACAAATTAACTAAAAAAATATAAGCCAATGTACTAACAAATTATATGGTAACTAATTATGTAAATTTGTTAGAGGTATCTTTCAAACATCTAACAAACTAACTAATTAGTTATAAAGGAATCTCCACAAAACAATGTTCCCACACTCAAATAATATATATATATATATATATATATATATATATATATATATATATATATTAATGTGAAAAATATCATTTTTCCCGTTTTTGACTTTCAACTAAGGTTTTAACCCACAAAACTATTAATTTTGGGAAAACTTTCTTCATGAAAGTTGTAGATCTTTTCGAGCTCTTCAAAACGATATACTATTGGACCAAAATCGGACTTAATGTCATAAAGTTATGACCCATATACCGAAATTGGTTAAATCTCATTTAAATTAACTAAATTTCGAAAATCACTAATTTTAATCTCCTAGATCTCTTATATTTTCTTCCTTAAAATCTAATATATTATTCTATCATTTATTAAAATCACTCATAACATTTTTAATAAATCAAAATAATACCTGTATAAAATATTTATCCTATCTATCATATTTTCATACACACAATTATTAACATAAGAAGAAAAACACATTAAAATTTTTGTGTGATCACAATACACCCTACATCTAAACTATAGAAATATTCACTTGCCTCTAGATCTGATTTTTGAGAAGAATGCAAGAGATTGATTGCTTAGGAGAGCTTCGAAGCTAACTTGGATGATCCAATTTCCATCACTAGGTTCTCCACGGGATCCAACAGAATTCCAAACTCTACAGCCGCTTTCCTCTTCTCCTCCCAAAACAATCGTATCTCACTTCTCCTAATTTAGGTTTAGCAAAAATATGACTATTAGGTTAAACAATTCTATTTATACTAAACTCCATATCGAGAATTACTAATATATCCCCACTAAGGCCTGTTTGCCTATAACCTAGATTTAATTAATTTAACTCATTAAATTAAATCATTGGATTAGCCCTACCCCACCAAGATTAGCCATATGACCAAACACCAAAAATCAATTACGAAATTACCCTCAGGGTATAATTTACCAATTTACCCCTGAGTGTATTTAATTTAAATTAAGGTCATTACAAGATAAGTCCCCGGGTAATGGATAAGGTCTTAGTCTTTTTAGAGTTCTAGGTAAGAGGTTCGGTTAAGCCCGAGTTGCAATGGTTCCCTACTTACTAGGTTTAAGCCAACTTAAAGTCAAGCTTGTTAATCAAATGCCTTAAGTTTAGTTTATACTGATCCAAGAAGGGAAAAACTAGACTATGGTCGAACCCGGGTTGGGTTGCCTACATACTCACATTGGGGTGAGATCAGACCAAGCGTAGTTCTGGCACATGAGCTCATGCTGAGGCTAGGGGGAGTATTGTGTGTGCACCAAGGGTGACTTAAAGTCTAGCCCGGAGGCTAGGGTTGGTTGATCGGGTTGGTAAAGTGCATGGTTATGTTGGATGGACCCGGTAGGCTAGGGTTGAAACCCGGAGGCTAGGGTTGGGCCCGGTAGGCCGAGAAGTAAGCCCAGAGGTTAGGGTTGGGCCCGGTAGGCCAAGGGCAAGCCCCGAGGCCGAGAGGTATGCCCGGTAGGCTTAGGGTTGGGCAAGGTTGGGCCTGGAGGCCAATAGTAAGCCTTGTAGGCTTCGGGTTGGACCCGGTAAGCCGAGAAGGTTTAACCGGAGTAAAATGGGTTTGATTATGGTTAGGATTTCGAACCGGGGTTGGGCAGGGTCCAAAGTCTGGTTTATGGTCCTTCAATGTGATTAGTGATTTTTTAGGGTTTTTTCTCAATTTTTTCAAGGTTAAAGGGGTTAAGCATGGTTAAGACATGAGTTTAACCATGGTTAGAAAGTCTACAAAGTTGGATTTGGAATCATACTGTCATTTTAGGTTTTTTTGATTTTTGGAATTTTTCAAGGTTTAAATGAGCTTAACCATGGTTAAACCAAGTGTTAACCATGGTTAAGTTCATCTAATTGTGGTTAGGCATGTTTGCATAGTCAAAAGTTGACATTTTCTATAATCTTAGATTATTTTGGATTTTTTAAGATTTCTCTTGAGAATTTTCCCTGTGGTTAAATCAGCTAACCATGGTTAACTCTTAACCAAGGTTTGGTTAACTCTTAACCAGGGTTAGGTTAACCCGTGGTTAAGGCCTGGAAAGGTCTGGAATGGGCCCAGGGGGTCAGGCAATGTCTGGTGAGGCCCTCAATGGGTCTTGGGCCACTATAAAGCCCAAAACAAACCAAAATCCAAATTGGCGGTAGATGTTCTACCGCCAAAATAGTAGCATTTTAACCAGGGTTTATGCCCTTATAACTCAGGTTAGGGGTGGACCCTCGGGGTCTTGGACCCACAGGGATGAAGATCAAACTTAGGGGAATGCCCTGGGCCCTGCGGGAGGCTTGATGTGGGCTTGGTATGGGCCCAAAGGTCACTGTACATAAAATAACAAAATGTCGGTAATGTGTGTTTACTGACATTCTTATAGTTTTTGGTTTTCATCAAATTAACCATGGTTAAGTTAAAAGGTGTGGCCTATAAACCTCAGGTTAAGCTCAATTGAGGGTCAAGGTGCTAACCCATGCCCTAGACAGGACAGGGCTTGCTCAGGTAGGGCCCATATCAGTTACAACAGAAACCTCCAGGAATGGCGGTACTGTGTTTACCGCCATTCCTGGTTTTCTTAAAAAAAAAAGTTATGCCCTATGGGGCTGCTACCAGGAGGGTTCCATGGGTTCCCCTATGAGGTGAGGGACCCCCAGATGCCCCTGAGGCTACCCGAAGTGGTGTTATACCCATAGGGGGGTTCCCCACACCTATGATAGTGGGAGAGATCCCCCCCCCCCACTGGGATTTTCTGTAAAATCGAAGATAAATAGTCCCTTGGAAGGATCAGGGGCTCACAAGATGCTCAAAACGAAAGTAAATAGGGGTAGGGGGAAGCCCTACCCTGCTGTATGCCTTGCTGCAAGTGGTGGTGGTTGTTGACAAGGATGGTGGCCCACGGTGGTGCTGCCCAGACGCAGAGGGGAATAGCTTAGGGACTAGGAGTGATCAGAGGGCTACTGGGATCTTCGTGGAGAAGCTGGAAGGGTACCTAGTTGCTCAGAAAGGGCTTGGTTTTTTACAATCGAACCAGGGTTCGGCTATGGGAATTTCAGGATGAAGAAGATAGTTGGGGGGTGTCCCATTTATAGGCCAGGGGACACCCCTGGTATCAGGACTGAGGTTGGCAAGGGTTTCTGGAGGTCGGAGAGGGGATGCTAGAGACCTGCCTGACTCGCTGGGGGTGGTTGCGCAACTGGTATATGTTACAGGGAATGGCGGTAATAGGTTTACCGTCATTCCCAACCCTGTGTAAAAAAAAGTGTTGGTAAACACTTTAGCGACAACTCTGGTTTTTGCCTAGAAGGCCCCTTGCCCATTGCAGGCACACGGTACTGGCTTTGATTTTGAATTTTGTGGGCCTGGGCTTGGGTCCAGGCCAAGAGATTGAACCCTAGGGTTTTTGGATTTTAGGGCTTAAGCCCTAAGGGCTTAGCTAGGGCTTAGGGCCTAAAGGGTTAGGGCTTTTGGGCCTAGGTTTTGCTAAAGGTTTTAGTCCTAAGGCTGACTAGGGTTAGGCTATGGTTTACCTAAGGTTAGGGTTTAATTAGGGTTAAATCCTAGGGTTTGACCAAGGTGATGTCTAGGATTTGCTAGGGTTTTGCCTAGGGTTTGCTAGGGTTTTACCTAGGGTTAAGGGCCAACTAGGGTTAAGGGGATTCGATTAGGAAGTAACCATGGTTAGGAAGGGTGTAAGAATTGGGTGCTTACAGACCACCTTTAAGATTTGGTGGTGTTTATCATTGAAAAATAACTAAACAAGAACACATTAATTATATAGCAGTGTGTCGCTGAATGAGTCATTGCCTTCTGAAGGACCCAAAGCCTACATCATTTGGCCAAACTCAGGACACATAAAACTCCAGGGTGCTACATGGTAGCAGTGCTACTCACTGATCTGTTAGAACTCCAGGTTTAGTTGTCCTCGATGAGAATCACTGTCAACCAGTATTTCAGAAGTACATTCCCTTCTTCTTGGCTGTGTGAATCCTTGTTGATTGTTGGAAATTTAAAATAGTAATCTACATCATGGGAATTCATTCTCCATATTTCTTCGAGGACTATCATTCTATATATCCTTCAAAGTATGCCGATTGAAGTGAAATCCAAAAAACTTATTCTAACAAAATGGATCGTTCAGACGTTCACCTTTAGGATGCTTTAAAGTGGATGTGGATGGGGGCATCTAGAAGTAGTCCTAGCATTAGGTGCAGGGGTGGCCTTTTTAGAATTCCAGGGGCATCTTTGTTGTGGGGTCTTCCTACCTTTTACTGATATATTTTTCTAACATCATTGCTCAAAAATGTTCCATGCTGAAGGATTAAAGCCCAGCCGAGATCTAAATATCAAGGAAATCATGGCAAAAAGTGTATCAAAGAGTCGATTTAGTCAATAAGAAGAAATCTCTCCTAGGGCAACTTGGTATTAGTGGGCAGAATTTCTTCCTCGTTTATCTTCTTTCAGCACTTCAATGGTGCTGCTTATCAGGAAAGAAATCAACCGGTAGACTTGCGGTAATTGAGGATGTGATAACCAACAAGATAATTTCTTTACTTCTCTGAGTGAATTAACCAGCTAAGCATCTTGTTTTTTCTTGAAAATGCTACATCTACAATTGTATGTTTTTTTTCTAAAGAGTAAGGTTTTATGTTCCCCTCTTCTCCTATAATTACTAACTACTTGTTTTTTGCTAACAAACTGTAACGGTCCACCCCCATCCCCTACCTCAAACACCACACGCCCCTCTATGTGGGTTGTTTGATTAAAAACTGATCAATCAAATGAAAAATATATATATATATATATATATATATATATAGAGAGAGAGAGAGAGAGAGAGAGAGGAGAAAGAAAACTCCCTGCCTCCTCCCTCATTTCTTCAAGGAATATTACCATATAAGATCAAGAATAAGGTTAGAGAAGCACAGATCTTCCTTCTCTGAACCCTAAAATCAAGGTGAATCTCATATAAATTGGGTAAGATTGATAGATTTTCAATGTGATAACTGTAAAATCAGATTCTCGTTGTTAGCCTGTATGCTCTAAAGAAAATCCTTGACAAGTATAGTATTAGATAATCAGGATAAAATAGTGAATTAAGTACTGAAATATTAAAGTGTATCACTAGTAAAAAAATTTACTCACTAACTAAATAAAGAACCAAGACTATTGACAGCTTCAATGATTTTCTATTTTTCCTAAACATTTCTGAAAGATACTTCTAAGTTCGAGTCTCTCTTGTCAAGTCATTTTTACTGGAATTTCTGTCTTATTTGACCATAACTTTTCAAGCAAATTATTTGAGTTTTGTGGCTTTCTTGGTTTTATTTATTTTCGAAAGAGCTTCCTTAATTGTATGTGTTCATTTTATGTACTTATTCTGCAACATTCTTCCATTTCTCGAATAAGACAGCAGAGGCAATTTAGAATAATTTAACTGTACCTTAGGAGCAAGCATATAATAGACACTGTTATCGACACCTCTAAACGATAAAATAGGACCATTCTCATTCCCTTCGGCTGTGTGATTGAACACGACATCCATGAGTACCCGGAAAAATAAGATTAGGGAAAAAAGTCACCAACACTCATAAAAGAAAATTAAAGTATGTAGCATGCACACTTTCACCTCAATGCCTTGTTTATGTGCTAGTCTAATAAGAATCTTGACTTCATTTATTGCATCACGACCACAATGACGTATGCCAACAGATGAATATCTTATCATCAGTGAAAAGTAATTGACAGTTGAATATCCCCAAAAATTCAGCCTGGAGGATTTAGGAAGGGGTTTGCCTAGGGGGTTTAGCTGGGTTAGGTTCGAACCAGGATTCTGGCAAAGGTTCGGCTAGGATTTAGTTGGGGTTAGGTTCAAACCGGGATTCGGGCAGAGGTTCAACAAGGGTTGGATTCGAGTAGAGATTCAAAAAGGGTTTACCTGGGGTTAGGTTCAAATAGGGATTCAAACAGAGGTTCGATTATGGTTTAGCTGGGATTAGGTTCGAACCGTTATTCCGGTAGAGTTTCGGCTAAGGTTTAGTTGGGGTTAGGTTCAAACCGGGTTTTGGGCAAATGTTCAACTAGAATTTTGTTAAGGTTCCGTTCAAACTGGGATTTAAGCAGAGCCCTGATAGAATTTTGACCAGGATTTAGTTAGGGTTCGGTTCAAACCGTGATTCAGGCAGAGGTTCGATTAGGATTTTGTTGGGGTTAGTTTTTGTAGAGACCTAAAATTTAGTTCCTTGGCATTCGTGCCATTTACATGAAATTCTTGAAATATGTGCCCGATGTTAAATACATGTATTCCTAAAAGATGAATTAAAAGGGATCCCTTAACATACCCTCAACTTCAAGAAGCCATAGTTTTGTCGGCGTAAATCGGAATCAAATGATTTTTGAATTTTTGGAAAGGTATTGGAACCTTCTGCAAGGTTCATGTTTACTATTTTTCCAGATTCTTAGTCGGAGTAAAGTTTAAAGTGAGATTTCTGAGACCAGGTCTGCTGTAAATCTGGGCTGCTGAAATCCATTTACAGACCAGTCAGCTTTAGGGGTAAGTTAGTCTATGAATAAAGAAGAATTAGAAATTTTACGAAACATGAAAGTTGTTCCCCTTCAAATGATGAGTCCAACGCAAGTTGAATTGTCCAATTTTGATAAACAAGTCAAAATTTACGGCCAAAATACTAAAGAAGGGTTTCGAAAAAAAAAAGGGGAGGGCGACCGATCACCCACCACCGGCGATCGATGGCCCAGAACGGGATTTTTCCAATAAAATATTTTTTTTTTTTACCTTCCCTAGGGTTCCCAATATTATAAATACTCCTTATACTCATGAATTAGGTTTTCTAAGGCCTTCTAAACCTAATAGAGAGTGAGAGAAAGGGGTTTTGGAGAGATCCAATAGGAGAGATCAAAGGTGTTGCAAGGAAAAATGACAAAAAGACTTAGATCTATCCCATTCGTAAGTGTTTGATCATGGGGAAGCGATCGTGAGAGGTAAATATAACTTCCTTCCTATCAATATAGGGATTTTTTATATAAACATTGTAAAAGAGATAGATCTAAACAAGAACAAATAAGATTAAGCTTGATTTGGATGTTTTAATCCTTTATGAAAAGCACACATGATGTTAGAAAGTGTTTTGAATCATGAATCTCTTATACAAAATATATATATGATGATTTGAGAGTGTTGTAGATCATGATTTTCTCGTGAAAAATATACCTGATGTTTAGAAAGTAATTTAAATGATGATTTTCTTATAGAATATATATATATATATATATGATGCTTAGAATGTTCTAAATTATGGTTTTTCTTGTGAAATATATTGATGATGTTAAAGATATTATTATAATTTTTATTATTCATATTCAATAAGGGGAAGGGGAATGAATTCATGGTTATATATGACGGAGAATGGAGGAATGAAAGATGGTTGGTGTCGCGACCCAAGGCCCACCCTAGGAGTTAGAGTGAACTTTGGACGACTAATCATGACTTGCTGGACAACTAACCTGCAAAACCCACAGAACATATACAATAGAGGATATAAACAGCGGAAACATACTCTAACATAGCACAGCGGAAGGCTACCAAACCTCTATGTATATACATACGCAAATCCAAGTTTATACAAACAGTCTCCAAAAGGAAGTGCAGACATGCCCGCCAAAATACATGAATCTAACTCTCATCTCACCCATAGCTAATCCACTCAGAATCTAATCACCACCTACTGATAACCCTCTACGGGAGGTTACTCCAAAGGCTCCTCGACGTACTCCTCTTCCACCCATGGACCAGGAGCACAAACATCAAATGGGGTAGCAGCTCCCTCAGAACCTGCCGACATAAGAAGTACGGCTGAGCATGGAATACTCAGCGGGTACTAAATACTAACCAACAATTATAGCGTAGAAATAGCAATACATAATCAGGAGCAATTCATATATGTCAAACGGAAACAATTCACAGCATACAAGGAAGTAAAGCAGTTTATAATCATGCTAGTAATTCGTAGAAAACCGATAAATCCTCTTGAAACATCGTGCACTTGACTTGACTTGAAATATCTTTTTGTACTTGAAAGCTTGTCATGTCTATCTTGCTTGATTCTGGTATGTCGTGTCATGTCATGCATGTCATGCGTGCTTGCTTGTGATCGTGTAGCTTGTGAGATATCCTTGTGAGTTGTCCTTGTGAGATGCCTTGAGAGGGAAGGGAGATCCTTCTTTATGCAATGCACTTGCGAGGGAAGGGAGACCCTTCTTTATGATATGTATGTACTTGCGAGGGAAGGGAGACCCTTCTTCATGATATGCACTTGTGAGTGAGGGGAGACCCCTCGTGGAATGTTGGTTCTTGTCTTCTTGTGAAAAGCGAGGTAAAACATATCGTAGGATATGCCCCACCTCTATCCATCTTCTTGGAAACCTCGATAAATCATGTCATGCATGCCGTGCTCGTGGGAACCGTGTACATACTTGCATTTAAATTTAAACATGACATTTGAGAAATTTCACAACACACATAACATTAAAGATTGAGCAATTCAATATTCATAGCATTTAGGGAAAGCAAGAAACACACTATCATGGGCCCTAGCAATATTCAGAATTTATTAGGCATGAATTTACTAATTTACAGCTCACTTTATTCACCTTGGCATTTCATCAAACATGGTGTGTTCATTATGGATTTACCCTACAACATGCTTTTCTAAATGAGTTTTTTCTCAAATCATACATGTATGTTCATTATTGAAACAATGCCCTTCCCCATTTGTTCATCACACACAACCATTGGCATCCAATCGCCCATTCCATCTCCATTCACCATTCATCATTTACCATTCTCCATTCACCATTCATCCATCTCATGACACATGTGTAAATGAAAGAAAATCAAAAGAAAGGAAGGGGAAAGAAGAACTATAACTAGGAGGGTAGTAAGAAGTACCGACCTTGATCAAGTGAGGAAGAAATCCCCTTTCCAAAACGACTGTGAGTTGCTGCCCTAGCTTGGAGAACGCTCTCCACGAGTGCTTGAGCCGCGATCTTGGAGAAGAGCCGAGCTTGAAGTGATCTAGGGTCTCAAAACCCTTTGATTTCTCTCCAAAATGGAAACCCTAGGTTGGAATCGCCTTCTCCCATTTCTCCTATTCTCTCAAACTCTCTAAGTGTCGAATGATACCCTAAAGGCTCGGGTTAAACTCTTAAGGTAAGAGTGAACTGACAAAAGACCGTAATACCCTTACTGGGATTTCTGCAATGACGCGAGGACCGTGAATAGTGCTGAACACATTGTGCTGTGAATAGTGCCAACTCGTGGTGCCGTGAATAGTGCCAACTCGTGGTGCCATGAATAGTGCCAACTCGTGGTGCCATGATAGTGCAACTCGTGATGCCATGAATAGTGCAACTCGTGGTGCCGTGAATAGTGCAACTCGTGGTGCCCTGAATAGTGCAACTCGTGGTGCTGTGAATAGTGTCAACTCGTGGTGCCATGAATAGTGCCAACTCGTGGTGCCATGAATAGTGCAACTCGTGGTGCCGTGAATAGTGCAACTCGTGGTGCCGTGAATAGTGCCAACTCGTGGTGCCGTGAATAGTGCCAACTCGTGGTGCCATGATAGTGCAACTCGTGGTGCCATGAATAGTGCAACTCGTGGTGCCGTGAATAGTGCAACTCGTGGTGCCGTGAATAGTGTCAACTCGTGGTGCCATGAATAGTGCAACTCGTGGTGCCGTGAATTGTGCAACTCGTGGTGCCGTGAATAGTGCCAACTCGTGGTGCCGTGAATAGTGCAACTCGTGGTGCCGTGAATAGTGCCAACTCGTGGTGCCGTGAATAGTGCCAACTCGTGGTGCCATGAATAGTGCAACTCGTGGTGCCGTGAATAGTGCAACTCGTGGTGCCGTGAATAGTGTCAACTCGTGGTGCCATGAATAGTGCAACTCGTGGTGCCATGAATAGTGCAACTCGTGGTGCTGTGAATAGTGTCAACTCGTGGTGCCATGAATAGTGCCTACTCGTGGTGCTGTGAATAGTGCAACTCGTGGTGAGCTGTACAACGTGCCCATGGTGAGTTGTACAACGTACCCGTGGTGAGCCGTACAACATACCCGTGGTGAGTTGTACAACGGATGCACACAGTATACGTTATCAGAGTACGTAGTCTGTGCTACGATTTTCTACAGGTACAGACTGTTTTGGCCATATCTTTTGACTCGTTCGTCCGATTTTGACGATTCAACTTGCGTTGTGTTCGTACTTCGAAGAGGAACAATTCTGACATTTTGAAATTTCCAAATTCTTCCTCATTTATTAATCATACCTCTTAAAAAGGCAAGATGACAACGAAAGTGTCATGTATTAAGCATGAAAAAGTCTGGGGCTCTACATCCTTACCCCCTTACAAAAATTTCGTCCTCGAATTTCAGACACTACTTGCATTACAAATCAAAAAGAACATTACAAGTCATATACAGACTTCACACAGAAACTCATTCAAGTAATTCTGGGTACGCTGCTTTGACTTCGGCTTCACGCTCCCATGTAGCTTCTTCCCGAGCATGGTGTTGCCATTGCACAAGAACCAAAGGGATTGTCTTGTTGCGAAGCACCTGATTCCTTCGATCTAAAATCTGGACTGGCTTTTCAATCAAGGTGAGGTCCTCTCGAATCTCCAACTGTTCCAAGTCTATGACATGCGAAGGATCCGCAAGATACTTCCGAAGCATGGACACATGGAAGACGTTATGAACTGCAGCCATGTGAGGTGGAAGAGCTACTCGATAAGCAACTTCACCAACCCGTGTGATAATCTCAAAAGGCCCAACATACCGAGGACTGAGCTTGCCTCGCTTCCCAAATCTCATGATCCCTTTGCTAGGAGATACTTTCACAAAAACTTGATCCCCTACTTGAAATTCCAAGTCCCTACGGCGTGTGTCTGCATAACTTTTCTGGCGATCTTGAGCGGCTTTCAATCGATCCCGGATGATCTTAACTGTGTTTGCAGTTTGCTCAATCAACTCCGGACCAAGTACTTTCCTTTCGCCTACCTCATCCCAATAGAGAGGAGACCTACAACTTCGCCCATACAAGGCCTCAAACGGTGCCATTTGAATACTTGCCTGATAGCTGTTATTATAGGCAAATTCAACCAATGGCAAGTGCTCTTCCCAACTGCCTCTGAAATCCAACATACAAGCCCGAAGCATGTCTTCAATGACTTGGTTCACTCTCTCGGTTTGTCCATCCGTCTGTGGATGAAAAGCGGTGCTGCAATTAAGTCGGGAACCCATAGCCTCCTGGAAACTTTTCCAAAATCTTGACGTGAATCTTGGATCCCGATCCGACACAATACTAACAGGCACTCCGTGCAATCTAACTACTTCCTTGATGTATAGTGCAGCCAACTGACTTGAGTTGAAAGTAGTTCGGTAGGGTAAGAAATGAGCGGACTTTGTCAAACGATCCACTACTACCCATATCGCATCTGAGCCCCTTGCCGTCTTTGGCAAGCCAACTATGAAATCCATGGATATGTTCTCCCATTTCCACTCGGGAATCAGAAGGGAATACAATAGACCGGCGGGTCGCATGTGTTCTGCTTTCACCTGTTGGCACACTAAGCACCGTGCCACATATTCCGCAACCTCCCTCTTCATATTCCGCCACCAAAAGTGACTCTTGAGGTTCCGGTACATCTTTGTACCCCCTGGGTGCACTGTGTACTTCGAACGGTGTGCTTCATCCAAAATTTCTCTTCGAAGATCTGCATTGGCTGGGACGCACAGTCTTCCCTTGAATGTGATAGCACCCCGACTTGTGAGAGAGAAGTCCTCACTACCCTTACAACTTCCTTGTCCCGATAAGCCAACAATTCAGCATCCATGGCTTGATATTCTTGGATCAAATCTATAATGTACGGCCGAACCGTAACATTTGCCAAGGTAGGACCACAGACAGAGTCATTCACACTGATGTCCAGATTTGCTAAATCTTCTAGTAGCTTCCATTCTTGAACCAACATATGTGCTAACAACCCTTGAGGTCTTCTACTCAAAGCATCTGCCACTACATTTGCTTTACCCGGGTGGTATTGAATGGTACAATCATAGTCTTTCAAAAATTCCATCCAACGCCGTTGCCTTAGATTCAGCTCCTTTTGGGAAAAGAGATACTTGAGACTCTTGTGATCAGTGAACACATAGAACTCCACCCCATAAAGGTAATGACGCCAAATCTTAAGTGCAAACACGACCGCCGCAAGCTCCAAGTCGTGCGTGGGATAATTCTTCTCATGCTCCTTCAACTGCCTTGATGCATAGGCAATGACTTTCTTGTGTTGCATAAGCACACATCCAAGTCCAACGTGTGAGGCATCACTGTACACCTCATACCCAAGAGGTCTGGATGGCACTGTAAGGACAGGAGCTGTAGTAAGCCTCTTCTTCAGTTCCGTGAAACTGATCTCGCACTTATCACTCCATACAAACTTGGCATTCTTCCTTGTCAGGTAAGTGAGCGGTGCTGCAAGGCTAGAGAAACTCTCTACGAATCTCCTGTAGTAGCCTGCCAACCCAAGAAAGCTGCGTATCTCGGTAACACTCTTGGGCCTCGCCCAACTCATAACTGCTTCGATCTTCTTCGGATCCACCGAGATACCTTCTGCAGAAACCACGTGGCCTAGGAATGCCACCTCTTCCAACCAAAACTCACACTTGCTAAGTTTGGCGTATAGCTTGTGTTCTCTTAGCATTTCCAAAGCAAGGCATAGGTCGCGTGTGTGATCTTCCCGTGTCTGGGAATAGACCAAGATGTCATCCACAAATACAATCACGCACCTATCAAGGTGTGGCTGGAACACCCGGTTCATCAATCCATAAAGGCTGCCGGCGCGTTCGTGAGTCCAAAAGGCATTACCAAGAACTCGTAGTGCCCATACCGAGTCCTGAAAGCAGTTTTGGGAACATCTTCCGCCTTAATCTTCAACTGGTGATAACCCGATCGAAGGTCTATCTTCGAGAAAAATCTCGCTCCCTTCAACTGATCGAACAAGTCATCAATCCTAGGCAAGGGATACCTATTCTTTATGGTGACTTTGTTCAATTGCCGGTAATCGACACACATCCGCATCGAGCCATCTTTCTTCTTAACAAACAACATCGGGGCTCCCCACGGAGAGACACTTGGTCGAATGAAACCAAGACCTTGTAACTCTTCCAACTGGGTCTTCAACTCCTTGAGTTCAATAGGGGCCATTCTGTATGGAGCTCTGAAAACAGGAGCTGTGCCTGGTGCAAGCTCGATCATAAACTCAATCTCCCTGTCTGGAGGCAATCCTGGCAACTCCTCTGGAAATACATCCAGGAACTCACTCACAACCGGAATAGTCGATGAGTCCTTTGCCTCGAGATTAGCTAAGCCCAACGCCGCAAAACTAGCAATAGATCTACTTCTCAACCCGCAAAAGTGGAATGGTTTTCCTTCTACTGACTTGAAGAGTACCATTTTCTCAAAGCAAGCTACATGCCCACGATGTGCTGCTAACCAATCCATTCCCAATATAACATCAAAGTCTTGGAATCCAAGGACAATGAGATCAACCGCCAACTCGTGGCTTCCAACTTGGACCACACTATTTCTACACACTTTATCTGCCAATACTGTTTTGCTGAGAGGAGTCGAAATGGCTAACTCCGGTTCTAGTTGAGTAGGCTCCACAGAAAAGCCCTCTGAAAAACTCGGCGAGACAAATGAATGAGTAGACCCGGTATCAATCAATATTCGAGCCAAATACTCATTGACTAGTAGGGTTCCTGAAATTTTAACTAACTAAGTCAATCCATGCATCAACAGGGTATACATGTAGGTATATATACATATATAACATGCCAAGTACATACACAGAGAATAGAGCATAACATAATAATCACGAATAAAGAAGTTAACTCTAACAGCGTACCTTGCACCACATCATCAGAAGCAAGTGCATCACCCTCTGTCAAGGCAAAAACTCGCCCCTGGTTTGCCTGGCGAGACTGAGGCGTAGACCGGGTAGTCTGAGATGACGCCTGATATGATCCTGCTGGGCGTGCTGGTGGACTAATCCCCTGAGACTGGCCTGGTAAATGCTGACTGGGGCAATCCCTGATCATATGGCCCTGGCGACCACAATGAAAACATCCACCCGATGCTCTTCGGCAATCCCCTGTCGGGTGCCTTCGGCCGCATGAAGTGCAGACCTCGTGTGCATAAGTCGGAGGGGCTGGAAGTGGAGCATACCTCATCGTCTGAGGTGCAACAGGCCGTGGGGCTGGAAGAGCCTGAGGTCTCGGTGCCTGAGGTATATACTGCCGTGGAGCTGGAGGCGCATAAGATGGCCTCATCGGTGGTGCTGGCCACGCATACTGATAGCGAGTCCGCCTCTCTGGAGGTGCTGAACTACTAGCTTGGCCTCTCGCCAACTCCCTCTTCTTGGACACTGTCTCCGAATTGGCCTCGACCAATAAGGCCTTGTCTACTACCTCAGGGTAGGTAGTATGCCTAAAAACGGAAACCTTCTCCATAATCACATCCTTGAGCCCTTGCTCAAATCTTCTCGCCTTCATTGCCTCAGTAGCAACCATATGAGGCGCAAATCTCGACAACTCCGAGAACTTGGCCTCGTATTGTGCCACCGACATCAAACCTTGCTCAAGGTTGATGAATTCTCTCTCTTTCCTTTCCCGCGCTCCAATCAAAAAATACTTCTTGTAAAAAGTATTCTTGAACTCCTCCCAAGTCCAAGGTAGACCCTGCATGGTCAAATCTCTCATCCTCAGTGCGGACAACCACCAATGATGGGCTCCGCCTTCTAGCATGAAAGCTGCCCATGCTACTCTCTCCTCCTCTGTAGGTGAGAGGACCGTAAAGATCTTCTCCATCTGGAGGATCCATGCCTCCGCAGCAAGAGGGTCCACACTCCCATGGAATGGTGGAGGCCTCAATCTCCTGAATGCCTCAACTCCAGCGGTACGATGTACTGGAGCTGCGGGCGGTGGAGTAGGTGCCGTCGATGATGGTATAGCCTGCCGAGCCGCCAGTATGGCGAGTGTCTCAGCAATAGAGCCTAAGACTTGAGAGAGGTCCGGCTGCTCATCCTCATCCCGTGAAGAAGAGGAAGCTCTGGTATGTGGTCCACGACCCCGTGTGTTCCGTCTCATGACTCAAGTCCTGAGAATAATAACACCACATGAGTCTAACTTGAAACCACAGTTTACTTCAATGCCATTTCACAATAATCCAATTTGTATTAGTTGTATAATACTAATATACATCGCATTAAGTCATCAGAGTGTTTATAATATTTATACTTTGGTGTTCTAGCGTTCCTAAGGCTCGTACTTGGTTGAAACAACCATTTTTGACTAAGACTAAAGTTTAGTCTTACACTTGGATCAAGACTCTCTTCCGACTTACTTTCTTCCTAACTTGTTTCCTGACATATGCTCTTGTCAAGCCGTGGTATAAGATTCTAAGTGACCCTAGAGACCTAAAGCCTAAGCTCTGATACCACTTCTGTCGCGACCCAAGCCCCACCCTAGGAGTTAGAGTGAACTTTGGACGACTAATCATGACTTGCTGGACAACTAACCTGCAAAACCCACAGAACATATACAATAGAGGATATAAACAGCGGAAACATACTCTAACATAGCACAGCGGAAGACTACCAAACCTCTATGTATATACATACGCAAATCCAAGTTTATACAAACAGTCTCCAAAAGGAAGTGCGGACATGCCCGCCAAAATACATGAATCTAACTCTCATCTCACCCACAGCTAATCCACTCAGAATCTAATCACCACCTACTGATAACCCTCTACGGGAGGTTACACCAAAGGCTCCTCGGCGTACTCCTCTTCCACCCATGGACCAGGAGCACAAACATCAAATGGGGTAGCAGCTCCCTCAGAACCTGCCGACATAAGAAGTACGGCTGAGCATGGAATACTCAGCGGGTACTAAATACTAACCAACAATTATAGCGTAGAAATAGCAATACATAATCAGGAGCAATTCATATATGTCAAACGGAAACAATTCACATCATACAAGGAAGTAAAGCAGTTTATAATCATGCTAGTAATTCGTAGAAAACCGATAAATCCTCTTGAAACATCGTGCACTTGACTTGACTTGAAATATCTTTTTGTACTTGAAAGCTTGTCATGTCTATCTTGCTTGATTCTGGTATGTCGTGTCATGTCATGCATGTCATGCGTGCTTGCTTGTGATCGTGTAGCTTGTGAGATATCCTTGTGAGTTGTCCTTGTGAGATGCCTTGAGAGGGAAGGGAGATCCTTCTTTATGCAATGCACTTGCGAGGGAAGGGAGACCCTTCTTTATGATATGTATGTACTTGCGAGGGAAGGGAGACCCTTCTTCATGATATGCACTTGTGAGTGAGGGGAGACCCCTCGTGGAATGTTGGTTCTTGTCTTCTTGTGAAAAGCGAGGTAAAACATATCGTAGGATATGCCCCACCTCTATCCATCTTCTTGGAAACCTCGATAAATCATGTCATGCATGCCGTGCTCGTGGGAACCGTGTACATACTTGCATTTAAATTTAAACATGACATTTGAGAAATTTCACAACATACATAACATTAAAGATTGAGCAATTCAATATTTATAGCATTTAGGGAAAGCAAGAAACACACTATCATGGGCCCTAGCAATATTCAGAATTTATTAGGCATGAATTTACTAATTTACAGCTCACTTTGTTCACCTTGGCATTTCATCAAACATGGTGTGTTCATTATGGATTTACCCTACAACATGCTTTTCTAAATGAGTTTTTTCTCAAATCATACATGTATGTTCATTATTGAAACAATGCCCTTCCCCATTTGTTCATCACACACAACCATTGGCATCCAATCGCCCATTCCATCTCCATTCACCATTCATCATTTACCATTCTCCATTCACCATTCATCCATCTCATGACACATGTGTAAATGAAAGAAAATCAAAAGAAAGGAAGGGGAAAGAAGAACTATAACTAGGAGGGTAGTAAAAAGTACCGACCTTGATCAAGTGAGGAAGAAATCCCCTTTCCAAAACGACTGTGAGTTGCTGCCCTAGCTTGGAGAACGCTCTCCACGAGTGCTTGAGCCGCGATCTTGGAGAAGAGCCGAGCTTGAAGTGATCTAGGGTCTCAAAACCCTTTGATTTCTCTCCAAAATGGAAACCCTAGGTTGGAATCGCCTTCTCCCCTTTCTCCTATTCTCTCAAACTCTCTAAGTGTCGAATGATACCCTAAAGGCTCGGGTTAAACTCTTAAGGTAAGAGTGAACTGACAAAAGACCGTAATACCCTTACTGGGATTTCTGCAATGACGCGAGGACCGTGAATAGTGCTGAACACATTGTGCTGTGAATAGTGCCAACTTGTGGTGCCGTGAATAGTGCCAACTCGTGGTGCCATGAATAGTGCCAACTCGTGGTGCCATGATAGTGCAACTCGTGATGCCATGAATAGTGCAACTCGTGGTGCCGTGAATAGTGCAACTCGTGGTGCTGTGAATAGTGCCAACTCGTGGTGCCATGAATAGTGCAACTCGTGGTGCCGTGAATAGTGCAACTCGTGGTGCCGTGAATAGTGCAACTCGTGGTGCCGTGAATAGTGCAACTCGTGGTGCCATGAATAGTGCAACTCGTGGTGCTGTGAATAGTGCCAACTCGTGGTGCCATGAATAGTGCAACTCGTGGTGCCGTGAATAGTGCAACTCGTGGTGCCGTGAATAGTGCCAACTCGTGGTGCCGTGAATAGTGCCAACTCGTGGTGCCATGATAGTGCAACTCGTGATGCCATGAATAGTGCAACTCATGGTGCCGTGAATAGTGCAACTCGTGGTGCCGTGAATAGTGCAACTCGTGGTGCCGTGAATAGTGCAACTCGTGGTGCCGTGAATAGTGTCAACTCGTGGTGCCATGAATAGTGCAACTCGTGGTGCCGTGAATTGTGCAACTCGTGGTGCCGTGAATAGTGCCAACTCGTGGTGCTGTGAATAGTGCAACTCGTGGTGCCGTGAATAGTGCCAACTCGTGGTGCCGTGAATAGTGCAACTCGTGGTGCCGTGAATAGTGCAACTCGTGGTGAGCTGTACAACGTGCCCGTGGTGAGTTGTACAACGTACCCGTGGTGAGCCGTACAACGTACCCATGGTGAGTTGTACAACGGATGCACACAGTATACGTTATCAGAGTACGTTGTCTGTGCTACGATTTCCTACAGGTACAGACTGTTTTGGCCATATCTTTTGACTCGTTCGTCCGATTTTGATGATTCAACTTGCGTTGTGTTCGTACTTCGAAGAGGAACAATTCTGACATTTCGAAATTTCCAAATTCTTCCTCATTTATTAATCATACCTCTTAAAAAGGTAAGATGACAACGAAAGTGTCATGTATTAAGCATGAAAAAGTCTGGGGCTCTACAGTTGGATTTGATGGAATGATTATGAGTCTGCCTTGAAATTATGATATGTTATCAATTAAGGTTCTATGAGATTAATTTGATTAAAATTATATATATTGAGAGACATGATAAATAAAATTGTCTCTCACTGTATTGTCGAAAACTTGATAGACCTATATTTTATGTTGATCAATTATGAGAAATTCTGCATATTTAAATTGGTGCATGATTCGTATTCATCATTATTTCACTCACACTTATGCACGAAATTAAACATGTACGAGCACAAGAATAAATAAGATGATAGGTATTATACAAGTACATAAGAACACGAACATAACTGCATGATTCAGTTTTGCACTGATCGAGTACCCACAAGCCTAAGATCAAGGCAAGACCAGCCGTATACACCGGCGAATGTGTAGACAAGTCGATACACCGGATAATGTGTAGACAAGCCGTATACACCAGATAATGTGTAGACAAGCCGTATGCACCGGATAATGTGTAAATCGTGTGGTATCTCGAAAAGTAGGGTATATGTTAATCTCTACCCAATATATGGAGTAGAGTTATTTTAAGTTATTGCATAGTGTATGTTGTTTGATTTATTCACGAAAAAAGTAAATAAAATAAGGATGCTAGTGCCTGACTTCAAGACAAGTTCTCAAGGGTACTAGTTATCTGGCTTCAAGAAAGATCTCAAAGAAAAGTAAGACAAGTAAGAAAAATAAGACAAGAAAGATAAGTCAAATCAAGAAAGAAAAAGTCAAGTAATAAGACAAACAAGATAAGTACAAGTGAGCACATGAAAGAATTGAAATTGAATTATGCTTCCGCACTCTGAATTATTTATATGATTACTTGCCATGTTAAATTCCAAATTCCGTTTTGTATTAAATATTGTTAACTATGAATTTATATATACGCGGGGTAACTTGTTACTCAGCCGATGACTGTTGTTGTCGGCAGGTTCGAGATTTAATAATTGTACCAAGGAGCATTGAGTTGAAGAAAATACATAAGGAAGATCTTGCAAGTAATCATCCCGAAGAGGAACGGGACTTCGAGGGATGATTTTACTATTATTTTAATTTATTAGGAATTGTTTAAATTTCCGAGATATTGTAATTATTTTATTATGTTTAGTTTTAAATTTGTAATATTTAGATTAGATCATGATTTATTGAAGAAATTTTTAAGTTCAGATTTTGGTATGTCTTTAAAGCTCATTAAATGGATTAATTCAAGAAGTCACGTGTCAAAGTTCTCATTTCTTCTAGGGGGATTTTGGGGCGTGACAGAGGTGGTATCAGAGCCAAGGCATTAGGTCACCTAGGGCTAAGAATTGTCTAAGTTGGAACTAGTGTTATTTTACTCTAGGTCTGATACCAGAGGCGGTATTAGAGTAAAAGCTTTAGGCCCGTATGGGATAGTTTTTGGAACATGAGGATTAAAGAGATTCACCAAGATAGAAAGTGGATTAATCTTAAATTCAGATCGATGCCACGACAGGAGTGATGTCATTAGGTTCAATAGAACTTAGGCTCATTTTGCAATCGTATGCTAATAATAGTTATTTGTATGCTGTTATGTATTATTATTTGCTATTATGAGTTTTGCATAGTAAAGTAAATAATGATGTGTTAGGATGAGTGGTTTCCAAGTGAGACTTATAGGTTATTCTTCAATTTGGATTAGATACCGATAGAGCATAGGCATTAGAATTCTTAGGGTCACTTAGAGTTTGATACCATGATTGAAACAAAACATTAGGCTTTAAAAAAAAAGTCGTATTCCCAATATAGACTAATCACTTAGTCTTTGTGTATAGCAGGTTGATTTCAACCAAAGTTAGTGTCTACTTTAGGTAGAAGAACTGAAAAATTATATACTTATAATATTATGTGTTGTATTGTTATGAGTTATGTATTGTGTGCATATTATATGTTATATGCTAAGTGAAAACCTATGCTTGTTGAATGAATTCCCTAGTTAGACTCATGAGTTACTGTGGTACTCAGGCTAGAGTCTATCACATGTGTGGGTTGACAACCGATTGATATGCCATTTTTCATGTTTGGTGTTATTAGGTTCAGTAGGAAATTGTCTCTCGAGTAAGACTATGGGTTCGCTTTTGTCTTACAAGTCTAGTAGATTAAGAGTCTTTGCGAAACTAAAGATTTAGGTTGAAATATATGTGCTATTATGTGTATTCTGTGTAAATTCATCTATTTAATTATACATCTTCTATCACAAACAAACACAAGTCCCACATCATGGTATGATGATTAGTCTATATGAGTTCATGCATACCCATGACTATCAGGGACTCCGAAAATAATAACAATAATATTAATAATGAAAAAAAAAAGTTTTTGCCTCAAAAGTATAAAAATATTATACACATAGCATAAGTATCATACATCGCATAGCATAAGCATCATACATCTCATGAGCATCATCCATAGCATAAGCATCATACATAGCATGCACTCCATACATAGCATAAGCATCATACATATATCATAAGCATCATACACATCTCATATGCTTCATGCAGATCTTATAAGCATCATACATGTCACAAAGTTTCAAAGGATTTTGTTTTAAGAACTCGAATGTATAAACTACTCATTAGTCTTAGTCTTAAGCCGGTTAATGTCTTAAGTATGTAATTGGTGAGCACCTTAACCGAGCGTGAGAACTGAGCTTCGCTAGGAAAACAAGTTGTATGATTATACTATTATGTGTGTACTTGGAGGAACACGATACGCTTATATAGACAATATATGCTCAATGAATTGTTAGGAGCTTAATTTCAAGTTATACTTAGGTTTTGTTATTACTCTCAAGACTTTTGTTATGAGGCACAACAATCCAGGTTGTTATTATCAAATATTATTATTTTGAATATGAAATCTCTATGATAATTGTAAATATGTTATTATATTATCATACGTGAAATATGCCATGTTATATAATATATGATTGTGCACCTGATTGTAACACGAAGTTATGTATAAATTTTATCCACCCTACTAATCAATGAATACTTAAAACAGGTTCTAACCGACACAATTTTCGACACATTCCTTCGTTACAAAAAAAAAATTGCTACTCCAATTTATAGTGCAATTATCACGATTAGGGTATGCTATACTTGTGTTACCCGAATTGGAACACATTAGTCGCTAAGAGACCAAAAAAAAAAAAAAAAATTTTCATCGTTAATCTCATTTATGATAATTGTCTTGGTAATCACGTCATAAATTAATAAATGAGCTGTTAATTGTTACTAATTATTGTGTTATATACTTAAAATAATTATATGAAAAAAAAAATTATTAATAATAATAATTACATGAGATTCTTTTGAGTATAATAGGTAAGAACTCCTCATTTATAACTAAGTGACCGAGAGCTCTATCCATCCAAGAAGGTTATCTCAACCGCCTCATCCGACTACAAAAGACAAAGTCTTTGTCATCTCAAAATAAATTGTCTAAACATATGATGATATGATGCAAGGTACTTCCTACCCCTAAGATGACCTTAAATGAAATGTCTTAACAGAACGAGTAAATTTGGTGCTACTATATGGTTATTATATTACGTTTAATATGAATGTATGCGATACATATTTGTACTATATGAGTATGTGGCTTGTACACTTGATTGACAAACTTAGGCAAACTAATTCGAGAAAAGTACCGCATTTGGTTGTTTTAGGTAAGTAATTTCAACGACGAAATTCATTTAAGGGGGGGAGGATGTAGAGACCCAAAATTTAGTTCCTTGGCATTCGTGCCATTTACATGAAATTAGGGTTCTATGAGATTAATTTGATTAAAATTATATATATTGAGAGACATGATAAATAAAATTGTCTCTCACTGTATTCTCGAAAACTTGATAGACCTATGTTTTATGTTGATCAATTATGAGAAATCCTGCATATTTAAATTGGTGCATGATTCGTATTCATCATTATTTTACTCGCACTTATTCACGAAATTAAACATGTACGAGCACAAGAATAAATAAGATGATAAGTATTATACAAGTACAGAAGAACATGAACATGACTACATGATTGAGTTTTGCACTAATCGAGTACCCACAAGCCTAAGATCAAGGCAAGACCAGCCGTATGCACCGGCGAATGTGTAGACAAGCCGATACACCGGATAATGTGTAGACAAGACGTATACACCGGATAATGTGTAGACAAGCCGTATGCACCAGATAATGTGTAAATCGTGTGGTATCTCGAAAAGTAGGGTATATGTTAATCTCTACCCAATATATGGGGTAGAGTTATTTTAAGTTATTGCATAGTGTATGTTGTTTGATTTATTCACAAAAAAGTAAATAAAACAAGGATGCTAGTGCCTGGCTTCAAGACAAGTTCTCAAGGGTACTTAGTTATCTGGCTTCAAGAAAGATCTCAAAAAAAAGTAAGACAAGTAAGAAAAATAAGACAAGAAAGATAAGTCAAATCAAGAAAGAAAAAGTCAAGTAATAAGACAAACAAGATAAGTACAAATGAGCACATGAAAGAATTGAAATCGAATTATGCTTCCGCACTCTAAATTATTTATATGATTACTTGTCATGTTAAATTCCAAATTACGTTTTGTATTAAATATTGTTATATTGTTAGCTATGAATTTATATATACGCGGGGTAACTTGTTACTCAGCCGATGACTGTTGTTGTCGGCAAGTTCGAGATTTAATAATTGTACCAAGGAGCATTGAGTTGAAGAAAATACATAAGGAAGATCTTGCAGGTAATCATCCCGAAGAGGAACGGGATCTCGAGGGATGATTTTACTTTTATTTTAATTTATTAGGAATTGTTTAAATTTCTGAGAGATTGTAATTATTTTATTATGTTTAGTTTTAAATTTGGGATATTTAGATTGGATCATGATTTATTGAAGAAATTTTTAAGTTCAGATTTTGGTATACCTTTAAAGCTCATTAAATGGATTAAGTCAAGAAAGTCACGTGCCAAAGTTCTCATTTCTTCAAGGGGGTTTTGGGGCGTGACAGTTTCGAACTGGGATTCGGGTAGAGGTTCGATCAGGATTCAGCTGGGGTTTGGTTTGAACAGGGATTCAGGCAGAGGTTCGACTAGGGTTTAGATGGGTACAGGTTCGAACTGGGATTCATGCATAGGTTCAACCAAGTTTAGTCGGTGTTAGGTTCGAATTGGGATTCAGGCAGAGAGTCTACTACGATTTAGCTGGGGTTAGGTTTGAACTGCGATTCGAGCAGAAGTTCGACTAGGGTTTAGTTAGGGTTAGGTTCGAACCGGGATTCGGGGAATGTTTTGACTAGGGATTTATTTGGGGTTAGGTTCAAAACAGAATTCGGGCAGAGGTTCGACTATGGTTTAGCTGGGGTTATGTTCGAATCGGGATTCGGGTAGAGGTTTGTCTAGGGTTTAGTTGGGGTTAGGCTTAAACCGGAAGTCGGGCGAAGTTTCGACTAGGATTTAGTTGGGGTTCGGTTCAAATTGGGATTCAAGTAGAGCTCGGGCAGAGGTTCGACTAGGATTATTTGGGGTTCGGTTGAAACTATGATTCAGGTAGAGGTTCGGCTAGAGTTTTGCTGGGGTTATGTTCGAACTGGGATTCAAGCAAAGGTTCGATTAGGGTTTAGTTGGGGTTAGGTTCGAACCAAGATTTGGGCACAGGTTTGACCAGGGTTTAGCTGGTGTTAGTGTCAATCCAGGTTTGGGCAAAGGTTGACTTGGATTTAGCTGGAGTTAGGTTCGAATCGAGATTAGGGCAAAGGTTCAATCTGGGTATGGCTGGGGTTAGGTTCAAACAGGGATTCGGGCAGAGGTTCGCCTAGGGTTTAGATGGGGACAAGTTGGAAACGTGATTCAAGTATAGGTCAAACCATGTTTAGTCGACATTTGGCTCGGACTGGGATTCAAGCAAAAATTCTACTAGGGTTTAGTTAAGGTTAGGTTTGAACTGGGATTTGAACAAAGGTTTGAATATGGTTTAGCTTGGGTTAGGTTCGAACCAGGACTTAGGCAAAGGTTCAGCTAGGATTTAGTTATGGTTAGGTTTGACCTGGGATTTGGGGAATGCTTTGACTGGGGTTTAGCTAGGGTTAGGTTTGAATCGGGATTGGAGCAGAGATTCGACTCAAGTTTAGTAGGGGATAGGTTCGAACCAGGATTTGGGCAAAGATTCGGCTGGGTTTAGCTGGGGTTAGGTTCAAACCGAGATTCGAGCAGATTAATATACAAAATGACTAACTATAATCAACAATAATTAGTTCATAACATTATTTTAACATCCAATTTATTCCATCAAGGCATCAAAATTCATTAAAACATCAACTATCAATATTAAAAAGAATGCTATAATACTTGTATTTATAAAATCATTCATTCATATTCATCAATTACTCCAAATCATCATCATAGTCATCAATATCTGCAAAATCGTCATTCACAAAAAGAATTCCAAGATTATCAGTTTTTTTCGTATTGTTCGTTTTAAACAGGTCTTTTTTGTATTATTTGTTTTAAACTATAGTACGTGTTTTTTTTTAAAACGGGTTTTAAACGTCGTTTTCTACGGTAGGATATTGATGCGCGTTTTGAACGAGTTTTTTTGTTTTTTAAAAAATGCAATTTTTGATATTATAGCAAGGGATAGGTTCGAACTGGAATTCGGGCAGAGGTTCGATGAATGTTTAGTTGGGGTTAAGTTCGAACTGGGATTCGAGCAGAGGTTTAGCGAAGGTTTAGTAGGGTTAGGTTTGGACCGGGATTCGGGCCTCTTTAACTATTGTTTAACTGGGGTTAGGTTCGAACTTGGATTTGGATAGAGGTTTTGGCTAGGCTTTAGCTAGGGTTAAGTTCGAGCCGGGATTCAGATAGAGGTTCGAACCGGGATTGGAGAAGAGTTTCAACTATGGCTTAGTTGGGGATAGGTTCGAACCGGGATTCGGACACAGGTTTGACCAATGTTTAGCGGGTGTTAGGTTCGAACTGGGATTTAGGAAGAGGTTCGTCTAGGGTTTAGCTAGGTTAGGTTCGAACCGGGATTCGGGGAAATGTTCGGCTAGGATTTAGTTGGGGTTAGGCTCAAACCGGGATTCGGGCAGAGGATCAACAAGGGTTGGATTTGGGCAGAGGTTAAAAAAGGGTTTACTTGGGGTTAGGTTCAAATAGGGATTCAGGCAAAGGTTCGATTATGGTTTAGTTGAGATTAAGTTCGAACCGGTATTCGGGTAGAGGTTCGGCTAAGGTTTAGTTGGGGTTAGGTTCGAACCGGGATTCGGGCAAACTTTCAACTAGGATTTAGTTAAGGTTTCGTTCAAACTAGGATTTAAGCAGAGCACTGGAAGAATTTCGACCAGGATTTAGTTAGGGTTCAGTTCAAACTGTGATTTAGGCAGAGGTTCGATTAGGGTTTTGTTGGCCTTAGTTTCGAACTGGGATTCGGGCAGAGGTTCGATCAGGGTTTACCTGGGGTTAGGTTAGAACAGTGATTCAGACAGAGGTTCAGCTAGGGTTTAGATGGGTACAGGTTGAACCGAGATTAAGGCATAGGTTCAACCAAGTTTAGTCGGTGTTAGGTTCGAACTGGGATTCAAGCAGAGAGTCTACTAGGGTTTAGCAGGGATTAGGTTTGAACTGTGATTCGAGCAGAAGTCCGATTAGGGTTTAGTTCGGCTTAGGTTCGAACCGGGATTCAGGTATAGGTTCAACAAAATTTAATCGGTGTTTAGTTCGAACTAGAATTCAAGCAAAGATTCTACTAGGGTTTAGCTAGGGTTAGGTTTGAACTAGGATTTGAACAGAGGTTCGAATATGGTTTATCTTGGGTTAGGTTCGAACCAGGACTCGAGTAGAGATTCAGTTTGGATTTAGTCAGGGTTTAGTTCGAACCGGGATTTGGTGAATATTTTGACTGGGGTTTAGCTGGGGTTAGGTTTAAACTGCTATTCGGTAGAGTTTGAATTAGGATTTAGTTTGGGTTAGGTTTGAACTCTGATTCAGGTAGAGGTTCGACTACGGTTTAGCTGGGGGTTAGGTTGGAAGCGGGATTCGGCAAACACTCGACTATGGTTTAGTTGGGGTTAGGTTCGAACAGGGATTCAGGCTGTTGTTTGACCATGTTTAATTGGGGTTAGGTTTGAACTGGGATTCGGGAGTGGTTCGGCCAGGATTTAGTTGGGGTTAGGTTCGAACCAGGATTTAGGGAAAGGTTCGACCAGGATTTAATTGAGGTTAGGTTAAAACCGGGATTCAGGCAGACGTTGGACTAGGGTTTAGCTGGGGTAAGGTTTGAACCGGGATTGGAGCAAAGGTTCGACTCGAGTTTAGTAGGGGATAGGTTCAAATCGGGATTCGGTCACAAGTTTGACAAGCGTTTAGCGTGTGTTAAGTTCGAACTGGGATTTGGGCAGAGGTTTGACTGGGCCTAGGTTTGAACCGGGATTCTAGTAGAGGTTCGACCAGGGTTTTGCTGGGTTATGGTCGAAACCAGGATTCGAGGAGATTAATTACAATGATAACTATAACCAACAGTAATGAGTTCATAACATTATTGTTAACATCCAATTCATGCCATCAAGGCAATCAAAATTCATTAAAAACAAACCATCCAACTATCAAGAATTAAAAACACAGACTAGAATAACCGTAATTATAAAATCATTCAGTCCTATTAGTAAGGATCGAACTAGGATGTAGGCAGAAGTTTAGCGATGGTTAGCAAGGGGTGAGGTTGGTTGAACCGGGATTCGAGCCTATTCAAACTATTGTTTTACTGGGGTTAGTTTGGACTTGGATTCCGGATATAGGTTTTGGCTAGAGCTTTATCTAAGTTAGGTTCTACAGGCCGGACGTTTTAAGACAGAGTTCGAACCGGATTGGAGAAGAGCTTTACTAACGTTACTTGGGGATAGGTTCGACCGGGATTCGGACACAGGTTTGCTAGCGTTTAGCATATTAGGTTCGAAGCCTGGATTTAGTAAGATGTTTGTCTAGATTTGCTGGGTAGTCGAACTGGATTCGGGCTAAATGTTCAGCTAGGATTAGTTGGGGTGTAGGTTCAAACGGGAATGTCGGGCATAGTCCACAAAGGTTTTGGATTCGGGTTAGAGTTCAAAAAGGGTTTTACATGGGATTAAATTCAAACAGGTTTGGACAACAGGTTCGATTATGTTTTATTGGGATTAGGTTCGAACCGTGTTCGATTAGAGGTTCGCCTAAGGTTTTAGTCGGGGTTAGGTTTCGAACCGGGATTAGAGCAGAATTCATGCGGTTTAGTTTAAGGTCCGTTCAAACTTGATTGAGCCAGAGCCCTACCGAATTTTGACTAGGATTTTAGTTGGGGTTTCAGTCACACAGTGATTCAGGCAAAGATTCTGTTAGGGTTATTGTTGGGGTTAGTTTTCACAATGGATTTCGGGCAGAGGTTCGTCGGTTTAGCTGTGTTTAGATTCGACAGGATTCGGCAAGGTTCGGCTAGGGTTTAGATGGTATAGGTTCGACCGGGCTTCAGACATAGTTCACCAAGTTTAGTCTGTGTAAGTTCAAACTAGGATTCAAGCAGAGAAGTCTACTAAGTTTGAGCTGAGTTAGGTTTGACACTGCCTTCGGCAGAAGTTTGCCTAGGTTTAGTTAGGATTCGGTGTCGAACCGGGATTCAGGGGAGGTTTTGACCAGGGTTTAGTTGGGGTTGTTCGATCCGGGTTAGGCAAAGGGTTGGCTTGGATTTAGTGGATTAGTTCGAATCGAGATTACGGCAAAGGTTCGCTCAGGGTTTAGCTGGGGTTAGGTTCGAAACAAGAGATTCGGGCATTTAGCCTTTAGGATTTGACCTAAGGCAACATCATGATTTTGATG